>JADBJO010000521.1:618852-631352 GCA_016801955.1 Conus betulinus | reverse complement strand
AACACACACACACACACACACACACACACACACACACGCCCCGCGCGCGCGCGCGCGTGCACACACACACACACACACACACACACGCACGCACACACACACACACACACACACACACACACACACACACATACACACATATACACACATATCATATACACAACAAGCGCACACATTTCAAGTGGACTAAAATCTGCTCTCTGGAGATCAACTACTTAAGTTAAGTACAAGTGTGTTAATCACGTGACAGGCACAGCTGGTGACGACTCGTAAGCTAAAAGCATCACTGTGCTTCGTCAGAGCTGGCGGTTAGTTGCCGTTGAGCGGCTGTGGTTTTCCGTTCAGCTTCCTTGTTTGTGCGGCTTTAGTTTAAGGATAATTTTCATTTTCTTTCATCCCATTTTTTTTTTTTTTATCTTTTAGATGAAACAAGAATTCAGGAAGGCTGTGGCTGACATCTTCATTCAACAGAAAACCGGACACTGAGTCGAGAAGCAGACGACCCATCTGAGAAGGCGGTTTTTGAAGTGAAAATCAGAACCCTGTCAGAACATGACGACAGCTGTCAGAATAAATTAAATCAATTGGGAAAAAAAAGAAAGGTCGAGAAGCAGTGTTAACAAGACGACCAGGCAAATGGCGTCGCGGACGTCCGTTGGTGTTTGTGTGGTTGTTGTCTTTGTGATGTGGACGACGACGACGACGGTGTGTGCCAAACAGCGGGTGTACTACGTTGTGTGTGTAGTGGAAAGAGAATGGGACTATGCGCCAGAGGGTGGCGATCTGACTGCTTACCCCTCCTCGCCGCGACACAGGTGGGTTAGTCCTGACTAGTGCATGATGTTGTTCGTTATTCACATCGTCCAGACTAGTGTCTGATGTTAGTATTCATATCGTCCAGACTAGTGCATGATGTTGTTTGTTATTCACATCGTCCTGATTAGTGCATGATGTTATTGTTCATATCGTCCTGACTAGTGTATGATGTTTGCTATTCACACCGTCCAGACTAGTGTCTGATGTTATTATTCATATCGTCCTGACTAGTGTATGATGTTGTTTATTATTCACATCGTCTTGACTAGTGCACGATGCTGTTCATTACGCACATCTTCCTCGGTAGTGTGTGATATTGTTTATAATTCACATCGTCCTATAACCAGTGTATGATGTTGTTTATTATTCACGTCGTCCTGACTAGTGCATGATGTTGTTTATTATTCACATCGTCCTGACTAGTGCATGACGTTGTTCATCATTCACATCGTTCTGACTAGTTTATGATGTTGTTTATCATTTATTTGTCCTGACTAGTGCATGACGTTGTTCATTTTCACATCGCCCTCGCTATAGCGTCTTCCACAGGTGGCTGTTTTTTCGCCGCCTGCTTTCCGTTTGTTTTGTTCGTTTGTTTGCAGTTTTAGAAGTGAACCAAATCACACATAAACTTGTAAAACTATTTTCTACGATATTCGTGTTAAAAAAAAAAAAAGGATAAAACTTGTTAATAGACGAATAGATTTATCAGACGGTAGGCCTACATGGAAGAAAAGTAAACTTATAAATGTCTTTCTGGACAGCTGATACTCTACACCGTTGCAAGTACAACTGCTTTCCACTATACAAATAGAATAAGCGAGTGTTCAACAAATATTCAGTCGAGTTCATCGGTGTGTACATCAGCGTCTGTTTTACCAGCTAATCTGTGTACATGGGGACTTTAAAATACAAACGCCAGGTGTGTAGGCTACCAGCCAGACCTTAAGCTTTGTGTTCAAGGCCGTATGACGGGAGGCGGGTGTATGCGTGGGTGTATGTGTCTTCGTCAAATTTCCCCAACTTCTAGAAATCTGTTTGGAAGTGTGCTCACCTCTTGTAGGAAGCGTTGTTGCTGTGATTATTTGTGTGTTTGCTTTTAGAACCACGTCTTCCGTGAATTATTTTCTTAGCTTTTATAATCACGTTTTCCGTGAATTATTTTCTTAGTGTGTTAGATTCAGCGGAGTGGATTTAATTCAACCTTGACCTCAAGACCCGCCAAAGGTACTATTGGTGACGGAAATATTTATCCGAGAAGAATGGCAATAGGGATTTATTGAACCCTACATTTGTGCCACCCAAAACAACAACACAAACTTTTGAAGGCGGACGATGAAAACGCCACTGTGCGTGCGAGCGCGCGTGTGACGACAGCAGGATTGCAACCGGCAAGGTGTGACCACTAAGTCTGTGTTCTACCTTTGAGCCCTAGCTGTTTAGTTCTCCACCTCTGTCTTTTGTGGGCCTGTTTAGGGCACCAACCACTCAAGTTATGTGCGTGTTTACTATACTCTGTTCATTTTTTATGTTTACAAATAGACACGGCTGAGAATCTGACGCTCCAAGTGACTCGCATATGCGCACGTGTGCATCACAACGGAAGCTTCTTGTGAATTGTAGGCTACAGGCCTACCTGCGGATGTACTCAACCTAACGCATAACAAACCCCATCTTACGGACAACTTTTTAACAAAAAACTGACATTGCCTTGCCGTACCGAATATGTTTGGCAGCTGTCAAAGCAAACACAATTTTTGCTATGTGGAAATGGTTTTAGAAAACTGTTATCCCGTAAAAAAAGGGAAAAAGCATCTGTTACTTTGTAGTAGTACAAATGCAACAAGACTGGCGATGTCGATAAAACGTGTGTCACGTAGAAAAAAAATAATGTTTGGTTAAATTAACAAAAAATAGCAAAGATATGTCCAGTCAACAACGTGAACGTAACTGGTATCATGAAGCAAAGGTTTTGTTAAACTTATATAAATAGCAATGGTGTCGCGAAACTGACATACTAGAATAACCAATTCTCCCCCCCCCCCCCCCCCCCCCCCCCCCCCCCCCCCCCCCCCCCCCCCAAAAAAAAAAAAAAAAAAAAGAAAAGAAAATGGTTGAAGTAAAATAACAAGGAAAGCCCGGCCACTGATATTGTTTAAAACAGATGTAACGAAACTAACATATACGGATGCAACATTTATGCCAGACAAAAAAAACAAAAAAAAAAAAAAAAAAAACAACAAAAAAAAACCGACAACGTGAATGCAAAATTTTCCCCGTGGAAAACAACAGCAACAACAATACTGACTAACTGAACACAGTTATTAGACTGTGACAAAGTGAAGGCAATTTTATCCAGAGTTAAGATTCAACACACAGGACTCCTGTGACAAAGTGAAGGCAATTTTATCCAGAGAGTTAAGATTCAACACGCAGGACTCCATGAACACAGCTTTAAATGTGTGAAAACGTGAACACAACTTTTGTTTTCTTGTGGGAAAGATTCAGCACACTCGACTATATGAACACGACTATAAATTTGTTAATGTGATTGCATGTTTTTTTTTTTTTTTCGTCTGGAAAAGACTGAACACAACCGATAACGTGTTTTCAACTTTCTTTACTGTGTGAAAAAAAAGGTTTAACTCATCTGATATAATCATACAGATGTCAGCGTTTTACTCCGTTTTATACAATGTGACATATCTTCAGTTTTAGTTTCATTCAAACCTGGTCGACCGCACAGGGCACGCGCGCGCGCACACACACACACACACACACACACACACACACACACACACACACACACGTGTGTATACATACACACATGATTATATACATCGATAAGTGAAGCAGCAGCAAAACTACCGACATCCTCAGGGCATATAAAACCAAGCCGCACCGAGGAGGTCGACCATTGTGCCTAATTATTCGCTCCCAGTTCAAAAAGAAGTAACAAAACAAATTGGTGAAAAAGACAACCGCGGCTCGAAAAAGAAAACATTTCACAGACCAGTAAAAACTGTAGAATGGACAGCTAGTCTCCGCTCCTGGCAGTGTGTATGCTCTCGCTGCCTTGGGGCATGGTCACACCAGAAAAGGTGGAATGCCATGCATTTGAAGAAGATACAAAAGTAAATAATAGAATTTAAAACAAAAATAAAGAAAAGAAAAAAAAAAAAATATATATATATATACAAGAATTAGATTTTTTTTTAGAGCAATACTGGTGAATGTGTCCAAAGGCATAAAATCAGTAGATAGTAGGGGAGAGAGAGAGAGAGAGAGAGAGAGAGAGAGAGAGAGAGAGAGAGAGATTGGTTACCAGCACAGAATCTCCAGAACAGGGGGACATTATTACTTTCGGCGACCCCACAGGAAGGGGTTGCGATAAGTAAATGGTGGAGGAATGAAAGGTTGGATGAATTGGGGGAAGAAAAGTTTTTTTTTTTTTTTTTTTTTCGAAAAAAAAAAAAAAAAAAAAAAAAGAGCTGGAATCCTTTAAAACACTGTTGGCTGGTGTGTGTGAAAAAATGGGATCCGAGTCAGACGTTACCACTTCTCGCTAGCTTTCAACTAAAATATTGTCCCTCTTGCTGCCCATCCCAACATATTGTCGTTCTGGTGGTCCTGGTGTGCTTGTCGATACATCCGCACTCCGTCATTTATCTGGAAAGGTCATTATCGTCTGTCATGTCACCTGAGGTGGTGAGATGTTGAGCCTGAACTTAACAGTCAGACAAGTGCTGCTTAGTCCATACTACGTTTCCTCATTTCACTTAAAATGAAACAACAGTTATTGTGCTTTGTTCATTGTTCACTACATTACGTCTCCCCTCTTCTTCAAACATGGGAGCTGGTAGGCAATTTCATAGGTTATTAGTTAAGCCATGTTTTCACTCGCATCTGCTTGTTATTTGTTTTGTTTTTTCTTCAGGAAGACTACGTAAAAAAAAAAACACACAAAAAAAACCTGATCTGATTTTAACCAACATGTAGCGGTAAGATGGAATGTCGGGGCGAATATAGGATGATTTTACTTTATTAAATTTTTTATTCATCAATTATATATATATATATATATATATATATTGAATTATAAACAAAGCTTGCTCTTATGTCTCAGATATTAGAAATAAGGGGGTGGTATAAGCCTTCATATCTGCAGTGGTAGATGATTCTGCCTAACTGACAATATGCGCTCGAGTGGGTGAATGGGGAATAAAAACTCCTGGTCAGATACCGGTATTTCGAAACCTGATTGTTTCTCCTCAGTGACCGCGGAAAGTGGTAATTTGACTCCTCTGCCTTTTCGGTTTTAAGAAGAATGCTATACCAGAAAAAGGCTGGTGTGCAATACCATAGTATGTTTGTTGAGTTTTCAAAAAAACTAAGTAAAGATGCACCTAAGAAGCAAAAGAAAATCATGAAAGAGCAAAAACAAGCTACATTTTCTTGTGAAAAGTAGAAAAATATAAAAAGATAACCTCTTAAGACACAAGTGCTGAGGGCCAGTTCTTGGAATGAATCCGCAAAGGGACTAAATTACAATGAAACAATAAATTCCAAGGATAAGTACGAGAGCACCATTCCAGCAACTTACAGAGCAGCTAGGTGTTGCAATGACTGCAAGAAATATTGAATTATAAACAAAGCTTGCTCTTATGTCTCAGATTGTAGAAATAAGGGGGTGGTAAGCCTTCATATCTGCAGTGGTAGATGATTCTGCCTAACTGACAGTATGTGCTTGAGTGGGTGAATGGGGAATAAATAAATGCTTCTCTCAAAATGAACCTTCAGCAAGCTTATAGTCTCCAAAGAGGGAGACCATCTCCAATGGGGAGAAAGCTCACTAACATATAACTCCTGGTCAGATACGGTATTTCGAAACCTGATTGTTTCTCCTCAGTGACCGCGGAAAGTGGTAATTTGACTCCTCTGCCTTTTCGGTTTTAAGAAGAATGCTATACCAGAAAAAGGCTGGTGTGCAATACCATAGTAGTGTTTGTTGAGTTTTCAAAAAACTAACTAAAGGTGCCACCTAAGAAGCAAAAAGAAAATCATGAAAGAGCAAAAAACAAGCTACATTTTCTTGTGAAAAGTAGAAAATATAAAAGAGAACCTCTTAAGACACAAGTGCTGAGGGCCAGTTCTTGGAATGAATCCGCAAGGGACTAATTACACAATGAAACAATAAATTCCAAGGATAAGTACCGAGCACCATTCCAGCAACTTACAGAGCAGCTAGGTGTTGCAATGACTGCAAAAATATTGAATTATAAACAAAGCTTGCTCTTATGTCTCAGATATTTCTTATGCTCTTATGTCTCATATATAATATCTGAGACATAAGAGCAAGCTTTGTTATAATTCAATATTTCTTGCAGTCATTGCAACACCTAGCTGCTCTGTAAGTTGCTGGAATGGTGCTCGGTACTTATCCTTGGAATTTATTGTTTCATTGTAATTTAGTCCCTTGCGGATTCATTCCAAGAACTGGCCCTCAGCACTTGTGTCTTAAGAGGTTATCTTTTTATATTTTCTACTTTTCACAAGAAAATGTAGCTTGTTTTTGCTCTTTCATGATTTTCTTTTGCTTCTTAGGTGCATCTTTACTTAGTTTTCTGAAAACTCAACAAACATACTATGGTGGTATTGCACACCAGCCTTTTTCTGGTATAGCATTCTTCTTAAAACCGAAAGGCAGAGGAGTCAAATTACCACTTTCCGCGGTCACTGAGGAGAAACAATCAAGTTTCGAAATACCGGTATCTGACCAGGAGTTATATGTTAGTGAGCTTTCTCCCCGTTGGAGATGGTCTCCCTCTTTGGAGACTATAAGCTTGCTGAAGGTTCATTTTGAGAAGCGTTTATTTATTCCCCATTCACCCACTCGAGCGCATATTGTCAGTTAGGCAGAATCATCTACCACTGCAGATATGAAGGCTTACCACCCCCTTATTTCTAATATCTGAGACATAAGAGCAAGCTTTGTTATAATTCAATATTTCTTGCAGTCATTGCAACACCTAGCTGCTCTGTAAGTTGCTGGAATGGTGCTCGGTACTTATCCTTGAAATTTATTGTTTCATTGTAATTTAGTCCCTTGCGGATTCATTCCAAGAACTGGCCCTCAGCACTTGTGTCTTAAGAGGTTATCTTTTTATATTTTCTACTTTTCACAAGAAAATGTAGCTTGTTTTTGCTCTTTCATGATTTTCTTTTGCTTCTAGGTTGCATCTTTACTTAGTTTTTCTGAAAACTCAAACAAACATACTATGGTATTGCACACCAGCCTTTTTCTGGTATAGCATTCTTCTTAAAACCGAAAAGGCAGAGGAGTCAAATTACCACTTTCCGCGGTCACTGAGGAGAAACAATCAGGTTTCGAAATACCGGTATCTGACCAGGAGTTATATGTTAGTGAGCTTTCTCCCCGTTGGAGATGGTCTCCCTCTTTGGAGACTATAAGCTTGCTGAAGGTTCATTTTGAGAAGCGTTTATTTATTTCCCATTCACCCACTCGAGCGCATATTGTCAGTTAGGCAGAATCATCTACCACTGCAGATATGAAGGCTTACCACCCCCTTATTTCTAATATCTGAGACATAAGAGCAAGCTTTGTTTATAATTCAATATTTCTTGCAGTCATTGCAACACCTAGCTGCTCTGTAATATATATATATATATATATATATATATATATATATTCATTGACTTTATAAAGCACGTCTCTTCTAGAAGTTTTTTTTGTGTGTGTGAATCACTTCGTTAGTGCATGGCTCTTAGTGGAAAAAAATAATCCGGCTCATTAAATGTACAGATATCTACGAAGTTGTAAAATTCGGTGCGGATCCGGGTTGATTTAGATCACAACCCGGATCCAGTGAGTAGAGGATGTTAACAGAGATCTGCGGTCTCCTGAGAACGTTTCCAGTTGTTTCCTTTTACCTCCCCCTGTCTCAGCTGAGGTCTCATTGCTTATAGGCCACGCTAGGTTTACACGTATTTCGGGGACCCCCCCCCCCCCCCCCCCCCCCCCCCCCCCCCCCCCCCCCCCCCCCCCCCCCCCCCACCCCCCCCCCCCCCCCCCCCCCCCCCCCCCCCCCCCCCCCCCCCCCCCCCACCCCCCCCCCCCCCCCCCCCCCCCCCTTTAGATATTCTATGTGAGAATGTTGAAGATCTTTGATAATTGTTGATGTGTGGTTTTGCATGTCTTCAGTTGTGGCTGCGTGCTCCCTACATCGGGTTAGGTCGATGTGTGTGTTTACGTTTGAATGCCCATGTTTTCTTGTCTGAAAGAGCCTTAGGCTATCTCCGCCATCTACCTTTTCCTTGTTTCTTACTTATGTCTTTTATCTGCACGTATGCCGAGTGAGCGTGTACCGAAAATAGCATCAGTATGGTGCATTTTAACTTGAAAAAATAAAGTAAGAAAAATGACAGCACCAGCAAAAGTCGCCTCCTTCGTTTATTGTCTACTAGTCTCGTCAAAACTGACGTTTGTGAAGGAGCCTTTATGATCGACAGTGCTATGAACGACAGGACGTGAGTGCGTGACCGTAATCCTCTTTATTTATTTAAAAAAGGAAAAAGAAGAAGAAAGAGATTCTACGCAGTATCTTCCCGCGAAAAGAGGCCCGTTTTACCTGTTTGAGCTCGGTCTGTAGGGTTGAAGTCGCCGGCTGTTTCACGTCCGCTGACTGAGAGTTCAGGGACATGCAAACAATGCGGGACTGAGAGTATAACATCTTCCGTCGTGTAGTATGTCAACGAGGAATCGACGTCTTGTTTTTGTTGTTCTCTCTGTCCATCTCCGCTCCTCCTTCTCTCTCTCTCTCCCTCCCTCCCTCTCCCTCCCCCTCCCTCCTTTGCCTGCCTCCCTCTCTCTCTCTCTCTCTCTCTCTCTCTCTCTCTCTCTCTCTCTCTCAGAGACATCGTTCTTACTGTGTCCACGCCTGTCTGTCTGCCTGTTTTGTTTATCTGTCTGTCTATCTATCTATCTATCTATCTATCTATCTATGTCTATATGTCTGTCTGTCTGTCTGCCTGTCTATCTATAGTTATGTACACAGTCACGCGCGAACGCACGTACGCACACAAGCATATGTGCACGCTATCATACACTCACGCGCTCGCCTACGTACGCACACACGTATGCATAAACGCACATACACGCGCATACACACACGCACGCACACACGCACGCATGCACACACACACACACACACACACACACGGTTTATTAATATCTGAGCTGACGGATGTAGAACTGAAAACTGTCCACACACACACACACACACACACACACACACTCTCTCTCTCTCTCTCTCTCTCTCTCTCTCTCTCTCTCTCTCAATAATTAATTTTGTTCACGAACTTCCATACCTCTTTCCTAACGATTCAGTTTTTCACACACACACACACACACACACACACACACACACACACACACCATAATTGCATCTAATAGGCAATAGTATTGTTCTGTTTTGTGTGTAGAAAAATGTGAGGTTTTTTTTTTTCTTAGTCTAATAATTATACGAATAAAGAAAATATTTGCTTACTGAGGAACCCACACGGTAAAAAAAAAAAAAAAAAAAAAAAAAAAAAAAAAAAAAAAAAAAACCCCAACAACTAGTGAACAGCCTGTTGCGCTGCCTGAAACCGAGGCTAATCGCATGGAAGAGACAGAGATGGAAAAAAAGATAAATAAAGGAAGCGAGATCTCTGTGTGAAAACTAAACAAACTAGTCTTTGAACCGGCTTCTGTCCGTGTAATTTCCTGCTAATTTTCGATACAAACAAAATGAATTTGTATTTAAGGCCCAACCCATAGAAAGGACATCTTTTCTGATGGTGTACTGCCATTTCATTTTCTTGCCCCGGAACGTCTCTGACAGGTGCATGAATTCTCGGATTCTCATCGGGTCCAGCCTTTCACTACCGGCCGCGGTTATAGCCGCGGGTTCAAGGGTCATCGCATAATTGGATCATCTGACCGGTCACATGATATTGTTTACTTGCTGGCAAATGGCGGCTCCCATACAGCGTGTTTGAAGCGATTTCTCAGCAAGTTTTGGGTCGATTTTGATTTTTTTTTGTTTTTTTTTTTTTTTTTTTTTTTTTTTTTTGCGTTTTGTAAAGCGAAAATTAGTCGAGCAGATCAGTATGGCTGCCAGAAGATTTACTGCCGTAGAGGTAGTGAAAATTGTGTTTGAAACGCTGTACGAAGGTGAAATTAGCAACGACGAAAGTAAAAGGAAAATGAAGGTGACGTGGTTGTCGATCATCCTGACAATGAGTCAAGTGATTCGGATTACCGGGATGAAGAAGATATTGATCTACGAAGTACATCGACAGGTAGGGAGCGTGGTCGTGCTGGTAGTGGGCGTAGTTGAGGACGTGATAGGAGAGAAAAAATTGTTAAAATGTGACGCAAAAATTGTTAGAGTGTGAGGCCAGTGACAGTGGTTGACAACACTTGTTATGTTAATTTTATTTATTTTATTTTTTTTTTTTTTTGTATGACGGGTGAAGTGCTAGTAAACGTCGCATCTCTAGCCGACATTGACATGCATTACTCAGTGCATCCCTGAACACACTGTGTGCTTTTTTTTTTAAGTAAATAATTGCACTTGGTTGTTATGTCCTGTAGATTTGTGCACATTTCAATACCATTTCCACCTATGATATATTGAGACTTGAATTTTCATGGATTCTTTTTTCAAAGTATTGTTTATTTTTTCTTAAAATCTTGGTTGTCTTCCCATGATAGTGATTTCTCTCATCCTGTCGACATGAAACATATGATAATTATATTCTCCATTCATTTTCCTTTAAGAAAATGTATACTTCTGTGTTCTTTAGAGCAATACTTGAATTTTTGCGATTTTTTTTTTAGGTTGGTGTTTTTTTCCCCAAAAGTTACAAATAGTTCTGGGAGTCAAAGGGTCCTGAAGAGGTCGAATAGGAAATGGAATAGGAATAGGAAATGCTTTTGAACTATTTTTGGCCACTATTTTTGTCACCACGCGCCAACACTAGTAACGTCTTCTGATTGGTAGAAGGAACAGCAGGCATTAAACTCTGCAGTATTGCTGATGAGCATGTTAAAGATACACTGAAGTCTGCATCCACCGTTCGCTTTAAAGTAAGCAAGCAAGTAAGCAAACAAACAACATCTTTCTTCATGTTATCCATCGTTGATCTCCCCTACAGCCACCTACAGCAGTCGAGTCAGTCGGAAGTCTTCCTCAACCACACCTCTGAGCGGATCGGCCGAAAGTACATGAAGGCCATGTACCGAGAGTTCACCGACGCCAGCTTCAGCCAGGAGACAGGGCGGGAGGAGTGGATGGTGCTGCAGGAACATGGGGCCCGTGCTGGGCGGGGAAGAGGGGGACAAGATCACCGTGGTGTTCAGGAACATGGCGGAGATCGGCGGGCAGAGTTTCTCTATGCATCCGCACGGCCTGAATACACGAAGGCCAACGAAGGTGTGTGTTGTTTGTTGTTGTGTTGTTGTGTTGTTGTTGTTGTTTGTTTCTCCGTGCATCCGCACGGCCTGAAATACACGAAGGCCAACGAAGGTGTGTTGTTGTTTGTTGTTGTTGTTGTTGTTGTTGTTGTGTTTGTTGTTGTTTCTCCGTGCATCCGCACGGCCTGAAATACACGAAGGCCAACGAAGGTGTGGTGGGGTCTTGTTGTTGTTGTTGTTGTTGCTGTTATTGCTCCGTGCTCCGCACTGCTGCTGCAGCAGCAGCTGCTGCTGCTTGTTTCTTGCTGTTATTCTTCTTCTTCAGCTGCTTCTTCTTCTTTTTTCTTCTTACCGCCACAACCACCACCACTACTACTACTGTTGCTGCTGCTACCACCACCACCACGAACACCACCACCACCACCACCACCGCTTCTATTACTACTACTTCTACTACTACTACTACTACTACTACTACTACCACCACCATCACCACCACCGCCACCACCACCACCACCACCTACCACCACCACTACACCTACTACTACTACTACTACTACTACTACTACTACTACTACTACTACTCCTTTCCCTCTTCTTTCCTTTTCCATCTCATTCTCTTCTATCACCTCCTCCTCCTCCTCTTCTTGTTCACAACAGCAAGGGTCAACTTAATCAGTTATGCACCCATGTGAGGATGATAACACTCTGAACTGATTAGGTGAACTGCAGTAGTTGGGTGAATCAGTTCCAAGCCCTTGTTAAGATGGTTATATTCTGAACATTATAATTCATTCGCTTTTCTGAGGATGATTATATTCTGTGACAGGAAAGGTCACGTTAATCAGCTGATCATTCTTATGAGCTTGATTACCCTCTGAACAGCGGGTTTGGTCAGTTACTTACTCCCGTGCAGATGGTCACAAGCTGAACAGCAAGGGCAAGATTAATCAGTCATTAATCCTTGTGTGGGCAGTTACTTTGTGAACAGCCAGATAGAGGTTAGTCTAACTCACTCTTCTGGGTATACAATAATTTTTGTTGCATCCCCAGCCGTTCTGTTCAGTGGTTAGGAGTCTCGAACTGTCGACCGGAAAGTGCTGGATTCGAGTCCCACCACAGCAATTTCTTCGTGGGAATGTGTGTGTGTGTGTGTGTGTGTGTGTGTGTGTGTGTGTGTGTGTGTGTGTGTGTGTGTGTCTGG
>JADBJO010000521.1:611352-616352 GCA_016801955.1 Conus betulinus | reverse complement strand
CCTCCCTACCACCATCGCCATCAACCTTCGCCACTTGCACCGTGTGTCCCTGCAGGTGCCCTGTACCAGGACGACACGAGGGGCGCCCAGAAGAAGGACGAGAGCGTGGGGCCGGGACAGGAGTATGTCTACCATTGGACAGTGAGCCCGGAGGTGTCCCCCGCTAGGGACGACCCTGACTGCATCACCTGGACCTACCACTCGCACGTGCACGCCGTCCGGGACGTGAGCAGCGGCCTGGTGGGATTTTTGCTGACCTGCAGGCCAGGTAAGTCCTGCGGGCAGGTGGGTGGGGGGAATGGTCGGGACCGTTAGCAACAGACCTTGGTTGGAATTTGCATGAGATCGATAGCCAAGTTAGGACTTGTTAAGTTCTCATGAGCAGATGGTGAAGATACCCATTGTGTTGCTGTATGCTGATGTGAAGTTAACAGGTTTCAGTCTGATGTGGGGTCATCAAGAATCCAAGGCCTGAAGTAGAGATCCCTCCTCTGCTCCCACCCCCACCCCCACCCCTCCCCCCTCCTACTTTCCACACTCACTAGTCTTGAAACATGCTTTATTTCTGTCATGGTTTCTTTTCGCCGGAGGTTGGAGTGAATCCATGTACAAAAGAACTCTCAGTTTTTTTTTTTTTTTTTTTTAAAAAAAAAAAAAGAGGCAAAGCAAACACGCATTCCGTCGTATTCTAATTCCTTCGGTGACCGTGTTTGACGGAAAGAAGTTCTTTTCGCTGGGAAGTTATTCGTATGTTTTTTTAATTGGGGGGAAAAAGTTATTGTGATGCAGCTCCGACCGACACAGGTGGCGACAGCAATGATAACGATGCTATCGACGACGACAATATGATGATGGTTGTGGTGTTGACAAGAACATTCCTGTTCGCCCTGCTCTGATTACATTGAATAATCATACTTTCCGTTTCCTTCCACGACACCAGCACTGTAAAAAAAAAAAAAAAAAAAACGTTAGTGCTCGCACCGTAGGGCGATTCTGCCCACCTGTAAGCCAGATCAGTGTGGAGGAGGAGGATAAAAACAAAACAAGATGCAAAGCATATAAACGTACTCCCAGTTTATCTTGAATACGTGTGAGGTATTCCATTCAGGGGAAAAATCGTTTTGGGCCGTTAAAGCCGCTAGTAACGGCTATTCTGGTAAACATCGCCCATCATATGTGACCATAATGAACATACGTACAAAGTTTCAGAAATACTTTCTGATATATTCCTTAAAAAAGAAAAAACTTATGGGCCGTTACAGCCGTTAGTGACGGCAATAACGGTAAAACAAAACATCGAGCATTATCCGTGACCCATAATGAACATGCCTACAAATTTTCAGAATGATCGGCCCAGTAGTTTTTTGTCTGGAGCGAGTGGAACACATTTTGACCACGGATGGACAGACACACAGACAGCATTTCTTTGTTCCCATTGTAAAGTACTCCCTGTACTAAAGAATTGGGAGTAAAAAAAATGACCAGTGCGATGAAAATAGTGACGAGGCTGTCTGCGGTGACGTCGCGTCCGATATGATGATGATCTTGATAATCGTTGAAAAAAACTGCCATTGTCATCAGTGGCTGTACTTCTTACCACCACGTTCCCCACACCCATCCACATCCCTCTCCCCGCCACTCACCTATTCCTTGTCCCCTCCTCCATTCTTTCTATCCCCCCCCACCCCTACCCCCACTTTCGGTTGTCAGATTCTATCTATCCTGACCATTATTATCAATGGGTTAGGGGTTGTAATGGTGGCCTTTCCATGCAATGATGAACCTCTGATTCCCAAAAATACAAATGTAACTTTTGAGATGTGTGAGTGACTGCGTGAGTGAGAGTGTGTGTGTGTGTGTGTGTGTGTGTGTGTGTGTGTGTGTGTGTGTGTGTGAGAGAGAGAGAGAGAGAGAGTATGCAGAATTGTATGTCAGCCGCACTCTCTTGTTTATGCATGTGTATGTGTACTTGCGTGTGGTTATGTACGCGCTATGTCTCGGTGTGTCTTTCTCTGTCTCTCTCAGTCTCTCTGTCTCTGTCTCTCGGTCTCTCTCTCTCTCTCTCTCTCTCTCTCTCTCTCTCTCTCTCTCTCTCTCTCTCTCTCTCTCTGTGTGTGTGTGTGCTTTCTTGAATATTGATTTAAATATCCCTGACTCAGATTTATTAAGTTACATTAGTTTACTTTTACTTTTATACGCTGATGATATTGTTGTTATTGCAGATTCTTTTTGTGGTTTACAGCATGCTCTTGATGTATTAAGCGAGTACTGTACCGCAAACCAGTCCATAGAAATAGTACACACTTTCAATATTTAGGTATAATCTTTAGCAGAACAGGAAATTTTTATAAATGTAAGAAGTATTTGTATGACCAAGCGCAATGTGCAATGTTTTCTTTGCTAAAGATGGCAAGATTTCAAAATTTGCCTATAAACATTGTACTGGACTTATACCAGTCAATGGTTCTGCCTGTACTTTTATATGGCTGTGAAATTTGGGGATATAGTGATTTAAAGCTAATGGAAAGTTTTCAGCTTAAATTTTTTAAGCATCTTTTTCATTTAAATCGTTCTACTAAAACAGAACTAATATATGGAGAACTAGGAATGTATCCTGTTTCAGTTCAAGTATATGCACGAATGATAAAATTCTGGTCATCCTTACTTTCACCACAAACGAACAAATATTCATCTAGATTGTATCAAGTATTATATGATTTATACAGAAATCAGGGTTTTACATCTAGCTGGTTGATGTGTGTATACGGAACATCCTTATCGAAACAGGATTCGACTTTGTGTGGGAGACACAAAAGTTTTCGTCTGTTCATAGTATCTGTAGAAATGTTCGTAATTCATTAGAAGATGTTTACATACGTGCTTGGAACGATGCTTTAGAATCTAGTAATAAGTGTTTATTTTACAGGAATTTTAAAACAGAGTTTTGCCGTGAAAAAAATATTGAAATGTTGCCTGATGTTTATATATACCCACTAATTCGGTTCCGCTGTGGTAATCATAAACTCATGATCGAAACTGGCAGACGATTTGGAATACCTCATGATGAACGATTTTGTCGGGACTGCGACCAGAATGACCTTGGCGACGAATTTCATTTTGTAATGAAATGCACCAAATATGATGATATTAGAAATAAGTTTATACCAAAACAATTTACATGTATAAAGTCCGTATTGTTTGCTCTGTGGTAATAAAAAGTGTTACTAAACTTAGCGAAGTTTTTAAACTTAGTAACGCACAAGTTCTGAAAGAAGACGCGGAGTTCCAAGTGAGTGCCGTTTCTGGTTTTTCTTTTCTTCTCTTCCGCCCTCGTTTCTTTCCTTGCATTGTGCGTTTCTACCTTCCTTCTTTCTCCAGAAGCAAGGCAGAGTTCGTTTGCGCCTTGAGATTTTTTTTTCAGTATTAATTCGCGTGAGAGAGAGAGAGAGAGAGAGAGAGAGAGAGAGAGAGAGAGAGGCGGGGGGAGCCGGGGGGTAGGAGGAGGTGGAGAGTGGAAAGTCAGTGATGTGTGCGTGAGCGCGCGCGCGCGTACGCTTAGCTGGGCTAATTATGTGTTCATGCTTGCTCATGTTTAAGTGCGTGTGCTTCCTTGTCAAAGAAACTGTGTCACGGACACGCGATTAACTCTTAAATGTTTTTTTTTTTTTTCGTTTATATTATCTGGTGTGTTCAACCATGGCGAAATGACTGACTCTCTTTGCCCTGTGTGTGGACGCCTAGGGCTCTTTAAGAACAAATGGTATTCCCACCTCTTGAAGGTTTTCTGTTTAACTCGCTTCACGCAGTCGGCTAGCGCTGCCGGAGAAAACACAACAATACGCTCCAGTAACGACTGTATACACGGCAGGAGGCCACACACCATCGTCAGGAACAGCTGTGACATCAACGGTGTGGAAGTGGGCTGTACTGAACGGCGTGCATGACTGAGACTACACAGCAGAGCTTTTAGAACGGTAAACCACCCATCCTCAGGGGGGGACCGATATTGTACTAGGCCAGGCACTGTTGCTTATAGCCCAGCCGACCGCAAGGGGCCATATCGGGGCTGTCAACGCGTCGAAGTCAACTCACAAGTCATTCATTCACACAAACCCTTCAAAAGACATCTTCTAAAAAACACTCCCGAATTCTTGTTTAAAATCTCTCCACCGTAAAATCTCAGATCAGATGGAAAATGTTGGGTCTCTTTCAGAAATTCAAAGATCACATCAGGTGGAACATCTCAGAACAAGGTTTTCATAGAGTTTGCTGAAAAAAAATGGTTATGTCTAACGTCATGCAAGTCCCAACACTCTGAAAGATGTTGCACCTGTGCTCATTCATTACAAACAAATGACTCTGATTGAACTGACAGTGCGGACGAAAGCCGGATGGAACAAGCTCATGTCGACAAGACGGAGAAGTGTGCCAGTCTCGCCAGAAGCTCGATGAATCGAGCCTCCAAACCCAGTTCACTTATTTCACATATAATGTAACACAGACAAGTGAATTCTCAACCAGTATGTTGTCTTCAGAGACGTCATGCATAACACGTAAAAATGCACCACACTCTCTAGATAGGTGTTAGCAGCAGAACGGCAATGCAGAAAAGGGACGATTTACATATGCAATCAAGTGAATCTATGTGAGAACACAAGATTTGGTTGCACGTGCGTATGTGTATTAGCGCCTCAACCCCAAGGTAACTGAAGTGGTTCTCGTCGGCTCGACAGACGAACAAACAATAAAAATTTGTGTACATGCGCGTGTATGTGACCATGGTAACGCTGGTTAAGCACAAGCACGAGTAGAATCGAACTTTACAGAATAGTGACCATGTGATGAGAGGCTTTTCCGATCGTTCCATGCGTTAACGGCGCGAAAAATCTGCTGCATCAATCATTTCAGCAATGAAACCGATATTACAAAATTATCATTTGCGTATAAATCACGATTTCTTACAGCTGTTGCTTATATGCGAAAAAAAAAACACGACATGT
>JADBJO010000521.1:591352-606352 GCA_016801955.1 Conus betulinus | reverse complement strand
GGTATGGCGGCCTTGCTGAACGTGAGTGTGTGCGGTCGTGACGGCAGGCCGTCCCGCCGCGCCGAGGTGCGGCGGTTCAAGCATTACTACATCACCATCAACGAGGTGGACTGGGACTACGCCCCTACAGGAAAGAACCTGTTCGACGACCAGGACCTGCTGAAGCCCAACAGGTTAGGGACTGGACTCCATGTCAGGGTGGGGATCATTGTGTGGTTCCAGTTGTCTTGTGTTACACTGCGCTGTAATGTGGTGTAGTGCAGTGCGGTGCGGTGCGGTGCGGTGTGTGTGCGGTGCGGTGTGGTCTAGTGTAGTATGGTGTAGTTTAGTGGAGTAGAGTGTAGTGTAGTGTGTTGTAGAGTAACTTAGTGTAGGGTAGTGTGGTATAGTGTAGTGTAGTGTAGTGTAGTGTAGTGTAGTGTAGTGTAGTGTGCTGAAGTGTAATGTAATGCAAGAGACGGTAACCGAAGTCCTTCGTGCAGCATGCACTTAATGCGCGCCACAGAATTCACGCAACAAGGAAGTGTGTCCCTGGTCAAGAGTATAAAGAAGGAAAATAAATAAATAAAGGCGGGTGTGGGTGTTGGAGGTGCTGTGTTGAAATGACGTGCTCTCCCTCGATGAGAGCAACTTGAAGTTCATACAGACACATCTGTCAGACAACCGGTGCGGCAAAGTAGTTAGCGTGTCAGACTCTTGGATCGTGGGTTCAATTCCCATCAGAGTATTGCATTGATTTTTGCACTGACCGGCCCCTACCCAGAGCTGAGTTTGCTGTTTGTCAAGTTAGAAAACAGGGACCAAAGAATCGAATTTCATCCACTTAATGGATGCGTCTCTGAGAGTGTTGCTCAAATTTCCTGTCCAACACTGCAGGTATGTGTATCTCTCCGTTGTGGTTAACGCCGGGATGTTTTTTTAAAGTAAGCGTAGAGTACAGCTCTGAAAAGCAGTATCAGACCTGAATAAAATCTTTAACATTATCTTCATCCTCCTCCTTAAAATATGTCTCAGATTCTGTGGCCCTTCATGCCCTGCTCTCATGGGAACTTCAGTTTCAATTACTCTCTACGTCTATGGCTTTGCTTTGATTCTATCGGGGTAAATTCATGGGGACTTGTAGTTGGATGGCGGTACCCTATAGAGGGGTCGTCAGTACAGATTGTCGTCAGTATGGGGTTTTGTAGAGTGGTGTTCTGCGTATGTTGTGTGTGTGTGTGTGTGTGTGTGTGTGTGTGTGTGTGTGTGTGTGCATGTGTGCATGTGTGCGTGCGTGTGTGTGTGTGTGTGTGAGAGAGAGAGAGAGAGATTGTGTGTGTGTGTCTTTTAAACATATATTTTTATATGTGCTATATATTGCATGCACATTGCACTGTTTCACCAATAGCTCGTCAGAGAAGTACTTCAAGGACGCCCCAGGGGGGGTGTACCTCAAAGCGCTGTTCCGCCAGTACCAGGACGTGACCTTCTCCAACCAAACAAAACATGGGGCGGAGGAAGAGCACCTGGGGTTTCTGGGGCCGGTGCTGCGCGTGGAGGTGGGCGACGCGGTGGCCCTGACTTTAAAGAATAATGCCAGGGAGCAGGCATACTCCATCAACCCCCATGGCGCCAGCGTCCTCAAGATGTGGGAGGGGGGCTCTGTACAACGACCACACGAGTATCTTAGGTTAGAGAGAGAGAGAGAGAGAGAGAGAGAGAGGACAGGGACAGACAGACAGCACTTCCTCCTGTGGCCCAATGTCAAGGAATGACCATCTGAAAGCACCTTAAACAGGGCAATCTGGGTCAAAAATAGAATAACAGCCACCCCACCACCCTCTACCTCATCAACATCACCCCACCACGGTCTGTCCCATAACAGTCACCCCACCACCCTCTACCCATCAAAATCGCCCACAACCCTCTACCCGATAACAATCACCCCACGACTCTCTACCCATCACAATCATCCCACCACCCTCTACCCCATAACAATCACCCCACGACTCTCTACCCATCACAATCATCCCATCACCATCTACCCCATAACAATCACCCCACAACCCTCTACCCCATCAACATCACCCACCACTCTACCCATTAGCATCACCCCATCACCCTCTACCCCATAACATTCACCCCACAACCCTCTACCCCATCAACATCACACCCACCGCTCTCTACCCTATTAACATCACCTCACCACCCTCTACCCCATAACAATCACCCCATTACCCTCTACCCATCAAAATCACCCCACCACCATCAACCCCAAAACAATCACCCCACCACCCTCTACCCCATCAAAATCATCCCGCCACCATCTACCCAATCAAAATCACCCTACCACTCTCTACCCCATAACAATCACCCTACAATCCTCTACCTCATCAAAATCACCCCACCGCCCTCTTCCCAATCAAAATCACCCCACCGCCCTCTATCCCATCATAATCGCCCCACCGCCCTCTATCCCATCATAATCGCCCCACCGCCCTCTACCCCATCACAATCATTCCCCCCACCACCCTCTACCCTCATCAAAATCACCCCCCCACCACCCTCTACCTCATCAAATCACCCCCACCACCCTCTACCCAATCAAAATCAAACCCACCATCCTCTACCTCACGGCAATAACCCACAACCGTCTACCCCATCAACATCACCCCACACCCTCTACCCCATCAAAAATCGCCCCCTCTCTCTACCCCATCAAAATCACCACACCGCCCTTTACCCCATTAAATTCAACCCACTACTCTCTACCCCCCCATCAACATCATTCCACCGCCCCCTACCCCATAAACATTACCCCACCACCCTCTACCCCATCAAAATCATCTCACTACCCTTTACCCCAACAACATCAACCCATCACGCTCTACCCCATAACAATCACCCCACCACCCTCTACCCCATGAAAATCGTCCCACCACCCTCTACCCCATCAAAATAATTTCTTTGTATTGAAGGTGATGTGCGTTTTTTAACCCCAAAGAGCTGACCTGGAGAGTAGCTAGTTAACACTTTGTGTTTCATCTTTGTTTTATTTAATCTCTGTCAGTTTTATTTCTTTGTGAATAATATAATTTGAGGTCATCACAATTGGTACACCTGAAAAAAGTGCTTCAATCTTTTGACATGCACACAACAACGACAAGGGACAGAGCTGAACAAGCGTGTTATTCTCCCCTGTTCAGATCATGAGGATGACGTGGTGGAGCCGGGCCAAGTGAGAACCACCTACTGGTTCTTTCCTGAAGCGATGGGGCCCGGGCCCATGGATCCCCCCTGCATCACGCGCCTGTACACGTCATCGTCACGTGACGTTGTTCGCGATGCCTATTCCGGGCTGGTCGGGCCCATTTTGATCTGCCGGAGAGGCGCTCTGGACACACACGGCCGCCAGGTGAGCTGATATAATGAGGATGATGGTGACGATGATGGTAATTGTTGACCTGGTACTTCGATGTGCAAACGTTGCGTGTGATCTACAACGCAAGGCGTGGGTAAAAGCTGCAGATTAACTCTCGCCTTTTCGTCAGAAGTCGGCATGGTTCAGACCTCTTGACGCTCTTGAAATTGTTTCGTTGACTGGTTGGTTTCACGGAGATAATCTCGACATTCTTTCCGTCAATCGACGACCAATGAGGTAAACACATATTTTGATCTAAGGGCACAGAAAGAAGGTAGACTGAAACTGCTCTTTTTTACATAAGTGGGGATTTTCGACCTAGATCTTACAGTTTGCTTGTTTTACGAATTCATTTTTGGTTACTGTACCTTCAGTCTCCTCATTTTGAGATGTAAATAAAAGAACAAAAACAACCAACCAACCAAAAATACAAAAAAAAAACAAACAAAAAACTCAAAAAAAAACAAACCCCTGACCTCCATCCCCTTCCCTCCAAAAATGGAAGAAAGGGAGCAACAAAGAAATACCCCAAACACAACCAACCAGCCAACCAATCAAAAACCTTCATTCATCCTCACCCCAAGCCAGCAGTTCATCATGAAAACTGACTGATGTCGGATACCGGTTAGGTGACCCGCTGGAAAAGACCCAGCAGTACGGTATTCTCTCTCTCCCTCTCTATGCATGTGCATGTCTTTTTATCTATAAAATTATGTATATTTGTCTGTCTGTCGGTCTGTCTACTTGTCTGTCTCTCTCTTTCTATTTATCTGTCTAATTATCTGTCTATGTCTATTTTCTATATGTATTAGTAACATGCTGCTATCAATACAATTACTTAAAACACATGCAGCTCAGTAAGAAACGAAGTTCGGAATTTAACCTTGCACCCTGTGTGTGTGTGTGTGTGTGTGTGTGTGTGTGTGTGTGTGTGTGAGAGAGAGAGAGAGAGTGTGTGTGTGTGCGCGCGCGCGCGTGTGTGTGTGTGTGTGTATGTAACAGACAGACATATAGACAGACATGTGAAACTAAAGTAACACACCGGCAGTGAATATGATTATAATCTTAAACTGCATTTTACTGACATTCTGAAAAGCTACTTACGACGGACCGTGGTAGCTTACCGGCATGTTGTCAACCATCATTAACTGTCACTGACTAAATAGTCCTCATGCATTGTGTACCGCAGATTCAGGTGGATAGAGAGTTTTTTTCCTCATGCTCTCTGTGACTGATGAGAACCTGTCCTGGTACAGCGACCATAATTTGGGCCGACTGCGTGGGCCAGACCAGACCGCCTCTCAGAACTTCTATGAGTCCCACCTAATGCACAGTGAGTGATAAAAACATGTCGGTTTAATTAACCCCTTCACTGCTGAGCTTAATTAAACCCAGATCGATTTATACAGATTTGAAGGAGAGCAACTGTATTCGGGTAGCGCTTTAAAAGTACTATTGCTTCACTAAAAATTAAGGTCCATTGCAAGCTTCAAGACAGTGGTACTTGGTAACTCGAGCTGTTCTCTCCATCTTGTCACAAAGGATGCCACAGTACGATCATTAGATTTTATCACTGGCAGTCACAGAGTGAAGAATGTCTTAAGCCAAAGGGTTCCAGTCACGATACGAACTTTCCGACTTTAGGAAGGTGCTATCTTTCCCACCTTAGATATTTACTGTCTTTACGATCTTTATAAATGTACTAGTTTTAGACCTGAAAATGTTATTATCTTTCTGAATTTCATTAATTTGCCAGAATTCAAACAGCCGTCATGGTACGGCAGTGACCAACGCTTGCTTAAAGGTCGTGGGTTCGACTCTCATCAGAGACACTCAACGCTCCTCCACTCAGTGAATTTACACCTTACACACGCCAAGAAATCGCCGAATACTTTCCAAACTTTCAGACTGTAGGAAAAAACCCGCAGCAGATGTTTTTGCCAGTTATTACGTCTACACATTACATAAACGTCGATCGTGTCCTTTCTGACACATGTCCCAGCTTGTTAACGGTCAGTACCGTGCGGTCGTTTACTAGCAGTACTCCTTCGCACTCGTAGACCTTTCTTCTTAGCAGCCGCTTCGTCTGTGTGTGTGTGTGTGTGTGTGTGTGTGTGTGTGTGTGTGTGTGTGTGTGTGTGTGTGTGTGTGTGTGTGTGTGTGTGTGCGTACGTGCGCGCGTGCTTGCGTGCGTGCGTGCGTGCGTGCGTGCGCGCGCGCGCGCGCGTGTGTGTGTGTGTGTGTGTGTGTGTGTGTGTGTGTGTGTGTGTGTTGTGTTGGAAAAGGTCTGATGACTTTCGCCCCATCTATTTTCACCACGATAAAACGATCATAGTCCTGACATTGGCATTGCGTCCGATAAAAGAGAGGGACAAGATTTTCATAGAGTAAATTTTCTCCCTCTTCATCAGAAAATATGTAAAACTCCGAGGGTCGTTTTCTTTCTGCGTTCCGCGTCGGGTGTAGTTGGCAAGTTAATCAATACATGCTGAGTGATTAACCGATTCAAGAAATATGAACTGAAAATGAAAGTTTCTTAGTAAAGTGGAAGCACAATGATCTTGAACTCGTCTTTGACTGTAGGAAAACAGTGTGTGTGTGTGTGTGTGTGTGTGTGTGTGTGTGTGTGTGTGTGTGTGTGTGTGTGATTGTGATTACAATATAATTATGTTAAGATGAAACCAGCAAGTTGAATGAGTGACATATACATATTTATATATGTACTATCGTGAAAAAAATGTGAGAGCGGTGCGAAACTTCGAACGGTGGATGTCCACACCCTTTTTTTTAAATTTCCAATTTTCTTCACTTTTCTTTTTTTTCTTTTTCTTTCCTTTCTTTTTCTTTTTTTCTGTGTTTGTCTGTTTTCTGTGGTTTTCATCGCTTCCCAGTTTTTCTTGTTCCTGCCTCACATGCACAATGTCTGTCCCCTTCACGCACGGCATCAAGGCATCAACGGGTACGTGTACGGAAACCTTCCGGGGCTGAACATGTGCCTGGGCGACCGCGTCACATGGCACCTGCTGGGCGTGGGCTCCGAGCATGACGTGCACACGGCCTACTTCCACGGGCAGCCGCTCACTCTGCTGGACACACGGCAGTCTAGCACTTCGGTGCTGCCCGGCTACTTCCAGACGCTGCTGATGAAAGCAGAGAACCCCGGTGAGTCGCGTGGTTTTAAACGGTGTTTTGGTTTTGAAGAGGTCAGTGGTGATACACGTGTGGATGAGGTAGGAAAACAGGGGATTCTCACCAAGCAGTCTTAACTTTAAAGCTGCATGCCCAGAAAGTGGTCTGCGATGAACGTCTGAACATTGAGGCGTGAAGGTGTCACGGTATGACTTATGATTAATAAGTCATTGGGTGGAAGAAAACGAGAAGAAAAATCAAACGACAGAGAGAGAGAGAGAGAGAGAGAGAGAGAGAATTTCCCAGTCAGATGCAATTTGATTAAAGAAAATTGTTACCACACTTGCTTTCTGATGCGAAATGTCCACAATTCAGTTATTTCGTGCTTGTAAATTTTTGTTTTTCATGTGCTGCATCGGCATCAGGTCCAAGAGGATTGGAGTCACTATTATCCATTGTCTTCCTTCAACACACAGAAGGCTGTGTCTTTTCTTACTGTTAGCATTGTATGCAACGTGATTACAGTTCTTCTCTCCCCCTGCCCTATTCTACCTTGCACACACATGTTAATACTGTTATAGAATTGTACACACAGGCATATAGCATACCTGCATAAACACATGTTGGTGTTACACCACACTCGTAAACCGTAAACGTCTTCAATACTGCTTTGCACAGCTTCTGAAAATTCTATAATTACAGCTTGTGTATTATCCGTGTAACTTGTACATTGTCCCCAAAGAGGGCTTCTTCATCATGGATGCCTGTTGGGAAGGTACGGGGGGGGGGGGGGGGGGGGACAGCCTTGTAGTATGGCCACTGCCTGAAACCAGGAGGTGTGCGAGGAAGAAAAGGGGGGAAAACACACCGAATGAAATTTAGGAAACATTCTCCCAGATGGCAAATAACATTGCCGTTCATTTTCACGTGATGGTGACTGGAGTCTTGTGCTAGAGGGGGAGAGGGGTGGTCGGGACGTGGGGTGATGGCTTAATAGGGGCGGGATTAATCTAATTAATATGGCCTATAGGAGAATGGAGGGAGGGGTGATGTTCAGTTGAATGAGGAACAAGAGAGGGATGTTTATCAAAGGGAGGGATGGATGAATGGAGAGATCAGAGCATACGAGGGGAGGATGGGAGCAGAGTGACTCAGATGGTTGGAGGGCGCTCAGTTTCCCTGTTGTGTAGCAGTGGGGGAGGGCGCTTATTAACACTTGTTGGTTTCCTGGGGGACGGGTTCCCTGTTGTGTAGCAGTGGGGGAGGGGCGCTTATTAACACTTGTTGGTTTCCTGGGGGACGGGTTTCCTGTTGTGTAGCAGTGGGGGAGGGCGCTTTATTAACACTTGTTGGTTTCCTGGGGGACGGGGTTTCCCTGTTGTGTAGCAGTGGGGGAGGGGCGCTTATTAACACTTGTTGGTTTCCTGGGGGACGAGTTTCCCTGTTGTGTAGCAGTGGGGGAGGGGGCTTATTACCACTTGTTGGTTCCTGGGGGACGGGTTTCCCTGTTGTGTGTAGCAGTGGGGGAGGGCGCTTATTACCACTTGTTGGTTTCCTGGGGGACGGGTTTCCCTGTTGTGTAGCAGTGGGGGAGGGGGCTTATACCACTTGTTGGTTTCCGGACAGTCTTCAGCAGGCGGCCCTCTTCTTTTCCCAGCGTCACGCTCGATGTGCTTGGCAAACAAGCCTTCTGCAATGCGGGCTGTTCCTTTCTTGGAGGGCTGAACGGCATCACTGTATATAAGCCATTCTGGGTGCTCCACTGACTGTGGTGAAAACGTTTAAGTGGTCTGTGTACTTGACTCATGTTTTCACATGCTAGTTGCAAGCTGTTGTCGCTAGCAAGAATTAAAGCTTTCAGTGGGTGGTGGCCCCTCCCTGGAATAATACCAGATGTTTGTATTGACGCCTTTTGGAAAATGTGTTTACACTGAGGGAGAAGCTGTGACCATCTCTCTCAGTACTGATGCCGCCCTCTCCTGATGTTGATTGCTGTCTGCAGTCGTTGATGCCCACATGAAAGACATGTCGAGTTGTCGGTGTGGGTATTTGGTAACTTAGCCACTCTATGATTTGAGAAAGTGTCAGACCACTGACACTGACTTTTTGGTGTTTGTAATGAGGAGGGAAGGAGCGGGAGAGATCCACACCTTTAATGACAGCGTCTCCAACAATAATGTCGGTTGCCTATCGGTTCAATGTTAAATTTCTGAGAGAATGGGATGGGTTGGGGACTCAAGTTCACCAACTGTGCTAAGGTCAGCATTAGAATGGCTGATGGTAGCATTGTGCCTGTCAGTTGTGCTTATTGAAGGGCAGTCCTCAAGTTCTTGTGGGTAAAGGGTGGAAGGGGAAGAGACTGTAGTAGTGGGGAGGGGAGGAATTTTGAGAGGTGACTGTGGGACAGGGGTCTCAGAGGGTAGAAGAAGACGGATTAAGAAGGGCGCTGCTTGATGAGAGAGGAGAGGAGGGCTTTTCAGATAGCTGGCGTTTGCTTTTCCGCTTCTACCGGGGTTGTTGGGAACTAGATGACTTCTGAGAGGGCGATTTTGTTATGAAGTAGCAGTTGATGTAACTAGTTGTGAGGGAGTCTGTTTCTGTCTTAAGTGTCTGTTTACTTCTCAAAGAACTGAGCGTAGAGAAGAGACTTCAGCATGTAGGTCGTGGGTTACTGCACAAATTGTTCCCTTGGGACACAGTCGTCATGGGATCAGCTGTTGAGAAACTCACTGTTGTCCTCAGTTGATGAATCATTGGAGTGGGAGTGGAAGTAAGCGCACTGTTGTTGGACAGATTGTCGGGTTGGTATTTTGAAGATCATTGGAGGAAGGGGTGGTACAATGTTGAGTGATGTTTTGGAAACACATGCACTGTTTTTACTGTCGGAAGATTCTCGTGGGGAAGGGACGACGTCATCAGAGTCTTGGTGTTGTGTAGAGGAGGCCACTGTAAAGAAAAAGCCCAGCTTTCTTCTCCATTGTGCTGTGGTACTGAGGGTGGGAAGAGGAAGGAGAAGCTGGCTGGCTTGACACGGTGGTTGAGAGATAGGCTTGGGTAGGTGGGGAGGGAAGTGGGAACACGGCAGCTTTGGAACTGGAAGTGGAGGGGGTTGACAAGGAGAGTCGAGGTGCACATCTGCGTCTCTCTGCCGACACACTACAACCTCCCCACGTCCTATGATCTCCCCTGGTGCTACGTTAGTGTGTACAGTGAGAGTGTCAGCCGTATTGACAATGCAGCGCTCGTCATTATTCTCGGCGGTCAGGCACAGCCGCTGGTCGGAATGGACATTGCAGTGGAGTGGTCTGGCTGACGTAAGTCTGTCACTGACAGGAGTTCAGGGCGGACAGTGCTTGTGACCATTGTGTGCACAATGGCACGTGGCCATTGTGTGCACAA
This sequence comes from Conus betulinus, assembly GCA_016801955.1. NCBI lineage: Eukaryota > Metazoa > Mollusca > Gastropoda > Neogastropoda > Conidae > Conus > Conus betulinus. The sequence goes on along the minus strand of JADBJO010000521.1, from coordinate 596,424 downwards.
TGGCACGCAACGTTTTGAAATTGACTGTGCACCCAGTCCTCACATGCCCTTCCCTAAACAAGGATATTGTGTGTTGTACAACAGATATGTTTTTTTCAGTATATTTTTTTTTCAGACCGGCCTGTATCGCTAATGTAGACTGGTACAAATCAGATGGGATGGGACATGCGAAATCCATATAGAACACCTTTCACTATAAGGTCTGCGACGAGGCCCATATCCGATCCTTGTTGCAGTCTGGCCCTTTGGTACATATGTGCCAAGGTACCTGTGATAAGGGACGTACCCCCAATGTGGCATATGTTTCGCTGAGACAAATGTTTTCCTTGTATGGGGTTTTTTTTTTCAAGGGCATTGTCCACTGAAAATATGATGTCTTTGGCCATGGGGAGTGTAGTTGGCCCCATGGCTGTAGGTCCTGGTGCTGCACTGTATAGGGCACAATCAGAAAGCTTCAGCCATGCCAGTGCCAAAGCTAGTATCTATAAGTAGCCAAAGTTGGCGGGTTAGGCGCCAGCCACGGCTCATGTGTTGAGTGCCGGGCACATGATGTTTTGTGGATGTCCTGGTAAAACACAGAGAAGGAAAGTCGGCTGAAGAGTCACAGTGCGTGCTATGGGCCCTCATGAGCTGTCAGAGAGAGAGAGAGAGAGAGAGAGAGAGAGAGAGAGAGAGCGGTGAGCCACATGGACGTTGATGGGTGGTTGTGGAGACGATAGTGATGATGATGATGATGGCGATGATCGTAATGTTGACTGGGGGGGGGGGTGTGATGGTGTTTGATGATGATGGTGGTGGTGGTGGTGGTGAGACTGTGTTGTGACTGATCGTGAAGTCGCAGAATCCCGGTGGATTTGATGGATGGTGTTGAGGACGATGTCAATGATGATAATGAAGATTTGATGAGGATAATGATGATTATGATATTGATGTTGATGATGCTGAGACTGAGATTGTTCATGGAGGCCAAACTTGCGAGAGCCTGATGGGTGATGATGATGGCAATGATAATGATGATGATGATGATGATGATGATGATAGTGTTCAGATAATTTGGATGGTGCTGGGGCTGCTATCGATGATGGCAATGGTACTGACTGACGTGATGATGATGATGATGATGATGATGATGATGATGATGGTGGTGATAGTGTTTAGATAATGGTGAAGGCCCTGGGGCTGCTGCTGCTGTTGCTGATGACAGCGAGGATGACGATGGTATGACGATGATGATGATGATGATGATGATGATGATGATGATGATGATGATGACAGCGTATTGAAACTGTGGTCATCAAGTCCAGAATGCCGGTAACCTGATGGATAATGTTATACGACGATGATGATGAGAAAAGGTTGTGATGGAGTGATGACGATGATCGTATTGGAGTTGGTGGTGGTGATAATGACGATACTAAGGAAGAGAAAAAAGAATAAAGAAGAGGATGATGACAGTGGTGTGACTGCTCATGATAACCCACAGCAAGAATGAGCCAGGTGAATATTGATGGTGGTGGAGATGATGACGACGGTGATGATAATGGTGTGATGATGCTGGTGATTATGGTGCTGGTGGTGCTGCTCTTAATGGTGATGATGGTGATGGTGATGGTGATGAACATGATCAGTGACCATGATGATGATGATGATGATAGATGATGAAAGAATAGAACCACGGTGAGCCAAATGATAAAGAAGTTGACTTCGAGGACGATTGCGGTGGTGAAACTGACGACAATGATGAAGGTGATACAAATTGATTGACATAATGGTGATAATTGTGGAAATGTTGTGGATGGTAATAACGAGTGGCAGACATCCTGATCCTGATTCCGTGGTCCAGCTGCACTCATGCCCATCTGTCTCTCCCTTTCTGTCACTCAGGGGGGTATGGGCTTTGGTAGATCAAACAGCCGAACATTACGACGGGGGGAGCAAAAGCCCTGTTCTACGTCAACCCGTGTGACTCCGCCGGGACTATAGGGTCAGACCTACTCACGCTAACCGCAGGACCTTCTTCCTGCAAGCAGAGGAAAGGCTTTGGGACTACATGCCGACGGCGATGAATAAGATTGATGGGACGAGCCTGAGTGACCAGAATGGGTAACGAACAAATGATTTACCAAATCTTAAATAAATGTTAGCGAACCGCCAAGAGAAACGTGGACAAACGAGTCACAAGACAAAACACGACACGTTTTCGACCTCTTAGATCTTCTTCAGGCAAGACACGAACAAATAGGACAATGAAAGTGAACAAATGTTTCACTTAGCTGAGATCTCTTCAGCGCAAGGTAGGCAGGCGTTGAACGAAAACGAGGCTGTTAGAAGGGAGATAATGTGTGAGTCAAGGTAGTAACGATGGAAATGACATTACTGACAGAAATACTGATTAAGGTCAAAATATTGAATAATAATAAATTAAGACAGGATTACAACTACTTTTGGTGATAATAAGGCAATAGCAGTTGAAGTATGGGAGAACGAAGACTGGATTAGAGGGGTTTTTTTTAAACTTTTTTAATTCATTTTTGATAACTTACATACATTCAAGTACAAAAAGATTATTTTCACCATATTACTAATACATACATGTAAATCAAATAGAATGGAATTGATTTCATTAAAAAAAATGAAAAGAAAAAAAAAAACAAAACTGAAAAAAAAACCACACACACACACACACACACACACACACACACACACACAGAGAAAAACAAAAAAAAAAAAAAAAAAAAAAAAACAAAAAAAACACAGATACAACAACGACGACTATACTTCGTTCTATTTTTTCTTTTTTTCCATTGTTTACCTTCTCCCCTTTTTTATTATTTTTTTTTTCCCTATTTTGCTGTCGTGTTTCTATATTCACTATTTGTCGCTTAATTTATATACACACATATACCCATATATATTTTCATACATCCATATATATATATTACGTTTTACATACCTATATATATATATACATATATATACAGACACCATACACACTTACATATGCACATTCATATGTGTATATATACATAGATACATATTTTATATCCATGGTTCAGTTTACTTCTATATTAATAAGCTGTTTATAAAATTGCCAATTAACATGAAAATTTCTTGATTGAAGCATTGTGTAAGCTATGTATTTTTTTCGGTTTCATATCGCTTTTTTTCAGAATTATTTTGAATGTGTTGTATTAGGTACCTGGTCATTCATTTCACATGTGTAAATATAAAATTTTGCTAGAAGAAGAATCAAGTCAAATACACCGTCTGATTTAAAACTATTGTTGTTACCATTGTTGTTACCAAAGATAACCAAGTGGATTAGAGGGTTCTTAAGCACCTTGTTTGCCGTGGCAACAGTCTTTGTGGCGATTGGGATGTCAATACTAACAATAGTATTACTGATGATTCTGCTAACAACTATTGTGTAGGTAAAGGTCACAAAACATGATACGGAAAGATATTTAGAAAATACATTTTTTATGATAATCATAACAAATAAATTTCAGAAAAAACATAATTGTTTAAAAAAAGTAAAAAATGAAATATTAAATAAATAGATAAATGAATAACAATAAAACAAAAAAAGAAGAATAAAAACAGAAAAAATCAAAAAAAAAAAAAAATAATAAAATAAATTTCAAAATTGTAAAATAATACGATAGTAGTATAAATGAATGGAAATGATAATAAAAAAAAAGTTGTTGATTTTCTTACAATTATTTTCATTTATTTATGCTACTATCTTATAATCTTACAATTATTTGTTTTATGTATTTATTATTGTTATTACTATTATTATCATTTTATACAGCCTCGGACTGCCTTGGGGACTCCGACTCCAGATTTTGCCTCAGAGTTGACTCCCGAAGCCTTTCCTAAGAGTGGGTATAGCCGCAAGGCAGCGGAGGTTTGAGATCAAAGTTTTCCTTCACTTAGGTGGGCTGTCTTCCCAGACTAATGAGCCCCATCTGCCCAAAGAATGTTAGCCTCACACAAACCCGTTTAACCTCCGGACGAGTTGGTCTACATTAGTCTGACCTCTACCCTTCGACCTGTCCAGCTTGGGTGGCCCTACCAGGAGTATACAGCTCCCGCTGGCATAACTCTCTGGGTCACAGAGGTACACAAGCTCCCACACCACGATAAGGAGTAGAGCGTGTGGAAGAGTCCCCAAGGCAGTCCGAGGCTGTATACAGTAACGTTCTGGCAACTCCTGCGACGGCACTGGAACCATGTGTATCGGCGTTTGCCTTTCCAGTGGACCATTCCAGCGACGTGGAGGGGGGGGGGGGGGGGGGTCTGCTGCATAGGTAACAGCTTTCCCTCCATACTTACTTACCCAGGCTTTGCGCTCTGGAGAGGTCGCTCCAGCTTCGCTTCGCTTTGCAGCGTCGACAAAACACGGGAAGTAGCAGTCTACCGGTTATAAGTCTGCATACTCAATTGGCGTAGAGTCAGACGCCAGGGGCTGCTTCCGACGGTGGGAGAGGTCATCGCATCTCACTGGGCAGCTACCGCTAGCCTTAAGCTGGGCAGCCCCCCAGCCAGTAAGGTGCTGCCCCGCCACGGTCCGTTAGCCTCACTGGGTGCGTGGGGTTTAGGGTGAAAACCGACGAGCGGATCGATAACTATGCACCAGGCAACAGAAAAATGAAAACTTCCGCTTTAAATGGGTCAATGGCACCAGGCTTTTCTGACGACCTTCAGGAAGTAAACGATGTTCGCAAGACTGCCATCATCGACAGAGAACTGAGCAGAGTGCAGATGGACATTGTCGCCCTTCAAGAAACCAGGCTCCCAGAAACAGGGATCTGTGAGGTAGAGAAACTTCACCCTGTTCTGGCAGGGCAAACCATCAGACGAGGTCAGAGAACACGGCGTGGGATTCGCAATTAGAACAGATTATTGGAGCCTATAACCCCACCAGTAGAAGGAAACAGAACGAATCCTGTCTCTCCGACTCCAAACATCATCGGGACCAGTCAGTCTAATTAGTGCCTACGCACCAACTTTGGCATCCACAGCAGAAGCAAAGACAAGTTTTATGACATCAGTGCTGCTATAAGGAG
>JADBJO010000521.1:571352-583852 GCA_016801955.1 Conus betulinus | reverse complement strand
TGGATTGGACTGGCGTTACAAACACGTCAGATTTTCTTAGCATCGCTTATTGAATTAGGTCTAAGCATTTTTGGTAGTTATGTTTAATTTTCCAAATGACGTTAAATTACCAAGTGACATATGCACAATCGACCGAAAAATTCACAAGTTTCTTTAGAGACCTAGAATCGTCTTAAAGACCAATAAGCTTTCAGGATGTTTCAAGAATTTGTGTGTGTAGAACGTTCTCGAAGTTTCATGAATGTTCTGCGTATTTTAATTGACAGCACTCGGTCATGATTCTCGAACTTTCCAGAATATTATATGATTGTTGATCTGCTGTGCTACGCCATGTTTCCGAAACTTTTGATGCCATAAACTAAAAATAATCGATGCCTGAGGTATTAGAGAGAGAGAGAGAGAGAGAGAGAGCAATCTTTTGATTTTTTTTAAGAGATGAAGAACACACGTCTCCGCATAATGATAGTAACGGTCTTGTGTCCTTTTGCTGTAAGCAAAGACTTTTAACTTGCTGCACAAGCCGACCTTTCCTCTACACTGACTGCACGAGCTCACTCTTGTTCATCTCAGTCAACGTTCAACGTTCACTGCAGTGTCAAAGAACGGGAGGGGAAAGGCTGGGGAGAGGAGAGGGAGAAGAGGGGGAGAGAGAGAGAGAGAGGGGGGGGAGGGTGTAGTGAGTGAGGGGTGTGTTGCTTATTTTTTTTTGTCGAAGACTGAACTGGACTGAGACGGAGAGAGAGAGAGAGAGAGAGAGAGAGAGAGAGAGAGAGAGAGAGAGACGGGTGGAGAGATAGAGGGGTGTTGCTTTTTCGTTGTCGAGGACTGAACAAGACTGAGACGAACTGTGGTAAACAGAATTCAAATGATCTGAATACGACGCTAAACAGAATTCAGTGATCTGAACATGACTGGACTGACCTGCACTAGACTGATCAGACTGGACTGAACTAGACTGATCAGACTGGACTAAACTGGGTCACACTGGACTGGTCTGAATTCGAATGAAATGGATCGCAGTGGGTTGGGATGGATTGAACTGAAAGGTTTCGGCTGTTAATGTATTGAACAGGATCATCATAGGACTGGACTGCGAGAGAAGTGGAGTTGATCATATAGAAAGGAACTGGAATGGACGGGACTAGACGAGATTGGGTGGACCAAACTGGTCTGAAACCGACTTACACAAGACAAATCGGAACTGGACGAAAGTTCGCAGAAGTTCGCAGGGGGATAACTAGTGTGGAACTGAGTTGGACGATACATACTGACCCCAACTGAACTGGAATTGATCGTACCAGACTCAGTTGGACTAGACCGAGGAGGGCGATATAGGGACTGCATCGGTGTAGATTTGATTGGCTGTCTTTCAGGACCCCTGGTGATCTGTAAACCGGGCACCCTGGACAGCAAAGGAAAGAGGACAGACGTGAACGAATTCTTTGTGCTCCTCTTCAAGATCTTCGACGAGGGCAGAGCTGGGTACCTTGAGGAGAACATTCAGCAGTTTGGCCAGAACGACTCGCAGCAGGACCCAATGTTTGCTGAAAGCAACTTGATGCACTGTGAGTTGGGAATGGCGGACTTATTTGGCTGTGCAAACCCTTCTGAATGATTGAGAAAAGCCAGAGTCAAAGACCTTTCCAGCCATCTTATTAACTCGTAATGACTGTAAATCTGCAATTTACATTCATTTTAGCAATATTTTTAACATTTGGCGAGTTCTGATCACTGCTGTATGCATTTGGTGAGTTGTAGTCACTGCTTTATGCATTAACAAAAGACATGTCAAATGATACTTTCGGTAAACATCGCAGCAAATGTCACGGTCCGTTCTATCAATGTCTGCCAAGCAGAGGAACAGATAAATGCTTTTTTTCTTGATCATTATTTTGTTTTCCTTTTCAGTTTTCAGTCCACAAAGTGTAGCAAACGTTGGCCTACACAGTGGTAATGATTAACCGTACTTTGAAAGAAAAAGGGGGGTGGGGGAATGAACAGAGACTGACAGAAAAAAAATGGGGGGAGAAAACAGCTGCGTTTCAGATAAACAATATAAAAAGGTGTACCTTCAGTTGCTTAAGGTTAACAAAGTTAAGATAATGTGTAGTTACACCCTTGGTTGCATTATACTACATACCCAGTGCCCTTCGTGCCCATGAATGACAACAAATTGCTTTATTTGATTCCTTACTTTGGTGTTGGCTTGATACCTCTCACACAGATTGGTCTCTCGGACAGATTGGTAAATGTGTCTACTAGTTATGTCTTGTTTTCAACTTTTGATAAAATGTTTAGGCCTACAGGGAAGCCAGCTGGCATAGAATTCTCTGTGATGAAAAACTATGAAAACATTGGGTTTTTTTCTGTATCAGATCTATCTTTTGAATTCGTTTTGAATGATACTGAAGTGAGGAAGTTTTAGTAGTGTGGACAAAGAAAGGCGAGGAAATTCCGAATAGTTGCGTCAAATGAAGTAATTAATTAATTTTCACCGATAACGTCAATGTTATTGGTGTTGTTGCTATCATTGTTGTTATTGTTTGTAGTAGTAGTGGTAGTAGTAGTAGGAGTAATAGTAGTAGCAGTGGTAGGAGGAGGAGAGGAGTAGGAGTAGTAGTGTCATTATTACTATTATGGTTGTTGTTGTTGGGATAATTGTTATTTTATTGTTTATTCCTGTGTCTACGAACAAAATAACAAGAACAAACGAGACACTGTCTGGCAACCAGGCAGACGATTTCAACCCTCTTCTTGCCGACTCGGCTATTCACCCCCCGCGCGCGCCTCACCTTTTTTTTTTCTTTTCTTTCTTTCTTTCTTTCTCTCTTTCTTTTTTCAATCATTTTATTTTTCTTTTTAGCCATCAACGGCTACATGTACGCCAACAACCCGCCGATGTCGATGACGGAGCAGGACGGCGTGGCGTGGCACCTGATGACGCTAGGCCAGCAGACGGACCTGCACTCGGTGCACTGGCACGGCAACCAGTTCATCACCTACAGCACCGGCCAGCACGCCGGCGACGTGGTGCAGCTCTTCCCCGGAGCCTTCCACACCGTCTGGATGAACGCCACGCACAAAGGCAAGTGGTTGCTGCACTGTCACGTGCACGATCACATCACGGGCGGCATGGAGACGGTGTATGTGGTCAAGCCTTCCGACCCCTTCGGGGGAGACCTCATCGGTGCCAGCTGAGCAACGAGGGTGGAAAAAAAAAAAGATACCTGTCACTGGTTTTTTTTTTTTTTTTTTTTTTTTTCTTTTTTTTTTTTTTTTTTTTTTTTTTTTTTTGGGGGGGGGGGGGGGGGGGGGTCGAGTGCGCGCGCATGCACACGCGCGTGTGTGTGTGTGTGTGTGTGTGTGTGTGTGTGTGTGTGTGTGTGCGCGTGCGCGTGCGCGCGTGTGTGTGTGCGTGTGCGAGCACTGAAAGTGAATTGGAAGTTTATCTTGTGTGTTTCTGTGTCTTTCGGTATGTGTTTTGTTTCGATCTTTCACACACACACACACACACGATCTCTCTCTCTCACACACACTCTCATTCTCTCTCTCTCTCTCGGACACACTCTCTCTCTCACACACACACACACACACACACACACACACACACACACACACACACAAAGCACACATCTCTCTCTCTCTCTCTCTCTCTCTCTCTCTCTCTCTCTCTCTCTCTCTCTGACATCGAAACAGGTGACTACGTAGGCACACGTTGAGTCAAGATGTTGTAAACATAAACATTACACGGTCCAAGATTGGTTTAGGATTTTACCATCACGTCCTTAACACTTGGGGTTCACCACTTTGAAAATCTCAGGACTGATCACGCGGTCCATTGAACTCATTTATCGAAAGACCACCATCGTTGTTGGCAGCACCTTGATGAAGTGCAGCGCTGACTGAATTGATCCACATCATACCAGTATACAAAAGAAGACAAAACAATCGCTTTTGAGTTTTGATTACCGACAGCGCTTCGAGCAGAAAATTGACGTCTCTCTGTTGGCGGGTAACCTCAACCATTCAAGCCTATAAATTACGTGGAACGCTCTATGTCTCTGTTTTCCTGCCCTGTATTCTCTTGTTTAAGTTATCGTACGCTCAGTGATCACTTTCACCAAGCAAGGTCAAATACGGGAGAAACATATTCACAAAACAAAACAAAACCAAATCATAGACAAAAAAAACAAACGGTCAAAAAAAAAAAACATCCGCCTTTAGGAACAACGACAACAACAAAACAGCCCATCTCCAACACCCCCTTTCTCCAAAACAGCATTATTATAACAACAAACACAAAATCGTATCAGCTGCAGAAATCAACATTGTTGCAGAATTCGTGGTTTCCTAACAAAACACACGTAGGCTTACTTTGCTTATTCACTTGTTTTAAAAGGAGGAAAAAGGCAAACAGTGGTCAAAGATTGTACTCTCTTGACCGTTCCTACTTAAAAAGCGAACACTTGTCTTCAGGATTTGGTAGAAACTGCGGTTCCTTGTGTAAGAGCCCGTGTAGGTACTACTGTACAACAGTGTAGCGCACCACGCTGCCTTTTTTTTTTTTAAACATGTATATCAACTCTGAACTATGTTGTACTATATGGTCTGATTCTGTTACGTGTGCCCGTTAAAAGATTTACATGCATTTCTTTTCGTAGGGAAAGATCAACAGGCATTTTTTTTTTTTTTTTTTTTTTTTTTTTTTTTGCATTGTACAATTTTTGCAACAGTGTTATTAGTCATGGCCCACGGTTTTGTTTGGAACGAGACCATATTTGGTACTGTCCGGTGCCGTCATCAGCACTATGTCGTCGTTGTCGTCATCTCCAATATCTTCTTTTTCTTCTTCTGTTCTTATTGGTTTTATTTGTATAACTCGTCTCTATTTTATTCAAGTAGGCGCATCCCTCATGCGACGAGTTCATGTATAAAATTCGAAACAATAAGCACGATTGCTTTGTTCATTGTGTTTCTCTGAATATTCTTTTCTTTCAGTTCGTCCACGGTCTGAACGCGCTATTCCTCACTCGCCCAAGCATATACATACACACATTCGAGTATGCGCAAGCGCGCGCACACACACTCACACACGCGCGCACACGCATCCTCCCACACATTCACACATCCACACACTTGTGCGCGCGAGCACACACACACACACACACACGCACGCACGCACGCACGCACGCACGCACACTTACACACATGTATGCACGTACGTGTGCGCGCGTGCACACATGCTCGAGCAAAGGCAAACGGAACACATGCACTCACACAGCGCGTTCTTACGCATGCAGCCCAATACAGTCTAAACTACCTCTCTTTTTGAGGTAATCGGTAGCGCGCATCTGCTGTGTGCTGTGTGCGCACGCGCGCGATCTGTTTGTGTGTGCGTGTATTTGTGAGAAATGGGAGTTTGAACACAATAATAATAATGATCACATTCAAAGGGAACTAACTATGCACCGTATTCTGTTTCGTATGGTAATATTCAACGGAAGTTATTCCGCTTTGTCCACAGTCATTGTGTTCATTTCATTCTGCAATCTCTTAGCTAGCTGGAGAGGAAAAAAGGGAGAGAATTCAGGGCAGACGTTCTCACCTTTATTCTTAAATAAGGAGAACAAATCTCTCTTCTTCCTATGTTGCATGCGCAATTTCTCGATAATTGTTTTCATTAATAAAGAAAACAGGCACAATTATATCTGACATTTTTTTTTTAATGAAGTTTCATGCAGGTCAAAATATAAAGAAATGCAACGCTTTTTGAATGCGAGATATAAAACGGACAAGTGAATTTCCGACATGTGTGCGCTCTTCAGGCATTTAAAAAAAAAAAAAAAATCGTTAAAGAAATCTCTCCTATAGCAGCTAGCGTAAAAAATGACCACATAAGGTTAGGTTAGGTTAAGGTTCGTGTAAGGTTTAGGTTAGGATGAAGGTCGTGCATTCTGAGGATTCCGCTGTTCTCATTAAAGTTCCCACATGTGATCCACGTTGCCGTGAATTCCTACCGCCCCGTCTACAATCAGAGGTTCTTTCTATCTCTGGTGAAAGGGAAGTAACAAACAATGGCTGAACATTATTAGAAAGGATTAAGTCTTTGACCTCCAGCTCATAAAACTACATTTATCTTTGTTGTATTGAAGATAAAGCAAATTCCAAATGGAGAAAAATGAGTTTGATACTAAATTTCGTTATTCTTTTTCATCTCTCTACCATTGAAGGTGAACTTGGAATAAATTGGGAAGGGGGTGGGGGGAGGGGTGGGTGGGTGGAAGGGGCACAATCACATGCAAATACGTTCCATAATAAGAACAAATAAGACAAGTATTATCCATTAAGTAAAGATAAAATGCATTCCATCAACACATCGAGTTGTTACAGTAATCCAATAAAATTCGTATATGTACACAATTTTGTGACAAAGTGTTAGAAGATGTTAACAGTGGTAGACATTGCTGTTTTTATCTGGTACTTTCCACAAGACTGACAGGGATGCACCCCTATTCACCACATTCTGTGAATCACATTTCTATGCATTGCATATATTTTTTCCTTTACATTAACTGATCTTTAACTCTTTCAAAAAGTTTTCATGGATTGGGTTTGATCTCACTGATTCGACATTTGTACAGAAGCAAGTGTGCTAATACTGTCACCGTATTTGCAAAGCCGTAAAGTGTTGTATTGTATCTCTTTCTGTCTCACAAACTGAACATTTGTCGCTTTAATCATACTCATTTCCTTAAGAAGTACTGTTTTTGTGACAAGACCGTTTACGGCAAGGTGAGTTTTTGTTGTGTTTGGTTTGGTTTGGTGTCGTTTTGTTTTGCTCTGTCAGGTTGCGAAGCACTCTCTAGTGGCAAATATTCCCGCTTCACTCATTTCCGGCTCGCTGTTCACAGCCACAGCCTAGATTCTTCCGCTGCGTCTCGGCACCAGCAGTCCACTGTTATCAGTCAATGTCATGTCGCCATGAGGCAACCTGTCAGAGGAAACACTGCGCTGCTGCCGAGTCAGTTCGGTGGTGTTCAGTGGTGCCTGTTCTGATGGAACATAGCAGAAGAACCACCTGCTGAGCCCTCTGCTAACGACAGTAATTGTTTAGTCGAGGAATCAGCATGAGCGAGCGTCCTCCTGCCAGAGGGCGCCACCACATCCGTTCCACAACAGCCCTCATGAACATGCTGGGCCTGACATGAACTCATGAAGGGTAGAGGCATGAAGAAGGAATCGAAGCTAAGATCACCATACGATAGAAGGAGCGTTCAACGTCCTTAGGCGGAAGCTGTTAGGGACACATTGTCCATATTTTAAACTCTGCCTTTCACTAACATATGCTTTGAGACGTATGTCGGGCTGCCCGATTCATCGATTTTTGTTAACTCCCTTGTGATTGGTAGCCGATAAGAACGTAATTCACCCGCTGTTTCATGTGGGCATCGCAAACAGAAGATCCAGACTGGCACGTGACACAGCTAAACAAATTGTGAGGATCAACCTTTCATGTTTGTGGGTTCTCTCCACTCTTTCTCCAGAGAAGGCTTTAATGCACTTTCTCTGGTCTCTGTCTTTCTCCTTGGCGCGAGTGTTTGTGTGTGTGTGTGTGTGTGTGTGTGCGTGCGTGCGTGCGTGCGTGCGTGCGTGCGTGTGTGCGTGCGTGTGTGTGTGTGTGTGTGTGTGTGTGTGTGTGTGGGGGGGGGGGGAGAGAGAGAGAAGAGAGAATATTCGTAGTACGTGCGTGTGTGCGTGAGTTTATTTTGCGTGTCTGTGTCTGAGACAGAGAGAGAGAATGAGTGTGTGCATATATACATGCGTGCTTACTTGCGTGCGTGCGTGTGTGTGTGTACGTGTGTGTGGTTGTTTCTAGACAGGAAAACCTTAAAAAAAAATTCATACCGTGAATAAGAAACTGGAAGGTCAGTAGTTCCAGGGAGTCGAGAAAAAAAAACCCACTCACAGTAACAGAAAAAGGGCTGAAGAGACGGGTAGAATACTTCAAGCACAACCTCTCTCATGAACATCACGAGACATTTCTCCAGCAGAGAAATCACTATCAATTGACTGCAATAATCAACATGGGCAGAAAATGATGCTATCATGTCTCCAGACTGAAGCAGCAGGGTGGAACGAGATTTCAGCAGAAGCCATCAGAACCGATGTAGAGCCTTTTTTTTTTTACCTGTCGAATCTGGATAGTGGAACGCATCGCGCCCGAACGAAAGGAAGGAGTCCTCTATAAGCCGCCAAGAAAGGGGAGACAAGCAGACCTCATGGTCTGTAGCATACCCAGCGAGCAGACAAGCAGACCTCATGTCTTAGCAACTACCCAGCAAGCAGACAAGCAGAGCTCATGGTCTATTGCAATTACCGAGGTATTATCCAATAGTCAGGTTGAAGGATCTCTTGTTGGTTATTTGCTTTATCTAAAGTCTTTTTATCGTGTCGATGATTTCAGACTCTAGCGTGAAAAACGTGATGAATTTTTAACATCATCAATATATATATATTTTTTTTATTTGAAGGATCTCTCCTGTTTTTTGATGTCACTACTTGATGCAGACCTGCTGGTGGGTCGGCTGTCCACTTGACCACGTGGAACAAGGATTTGGGTTTCTGTGCTGGGCCAGCTTGTTGTCAGCGACAGGGTGCCCACACCTGTGGAAGTTTCAGAAATTGGTTTAAAGGTGGGTGGATGGGACTCTGACTTGACGAGTCCTCACACTTGACCTCTGAATCTTCAGAAAAGTGAAATGTCTCACCTGGTACAGGAGACTAGCATTAATACATGTTTAAATGTTCTGTCTCCTCTTCAGTTTCGTCACTGAGGTGTTGGATGGATTGTAAAAGTTAATATGAGACAACGAAAAACTGCTAAGCTATTAAAGGGAAATAAGGTTTAAGGGTAGTAAACTATTCAAACTGTGTAACTAGCTATTTGCGTGCATTAAAACAAACGTTAAAACAAATATAAGGATTAATCAGTCACGTACTACAACACATTTTAGACAGTTAGTAATATTCGCTGATGATCTCAACAGATTTTACCAACCAGTGGCATAAAGTTATCCTGTTAAAACATAAGGCGTGGATACAAACAATGCACAGTCTCAAGACTTAGAAACTAAATTCCACATGATTTTTTTTGCCGAGCCATTCAGTGAACCTTCACACGGGATCTCAGAGGTATTGGAAGATGAACACGGCCCCCTCTGAAAGACACCAGCGTCTGGTTTTATACACTGTACAGGACTGTTTTCTGGTCTCATGGCCTATGCTGAGTCTATGAATTTGGGGGGTCATTTGGGCCTTTTCAGAGAGTTAATCTGACTATCATGTTTCTGGTGTCTGTCTGGTTGACAGGTTTATAAGAGAAACATGACACTGAATTAAAGTTTGAACAGGAAGAAGGCTGAGTCACCTTCTTTGAAAGGAGACAGGGACTTCTAGGCACGTGCAGTATGGCACAATGCAGTCGGGATCGAACATGACAGCCACTCAAATCTTGGGAGTTTTTCAGGCTTTGAAACTGGGGTCTGAAGTTATGTGTAGCGAGCCACATGAGTCACTCGGGCAGACCTACGTGGCAGGAAAAGGTCTGAACGTTTCATGGAATTCAGGGCATTAACTGATGGAATAAGGTATGGTGAGAGTGACGGCAGCTTTATCTGTGATGCATTATAGAATGGGGACGGAAGGGGGTGGTGGTGTCAACTTGTGTTGGACCGCGTGTGTGTGTGTGTGTGTGCGTGCGTGCGTGCGTGTGTGTGTGCGTGTGCGCTTGTGTACATGTGTGGGGGGGGGAGTGGGGGAGGGGATCGGTAAAAAAGAGAAATGTGAGCTGAAACAGTATTATCACACAATCAGGGTCTCTAGCGTAAGAAACCTCGGAAACAAGAAAGCAGATATCTATCACCCCTCGACTTCCTTACAACTAGAGTCTATCTCTCTCTCTCTCTCTCTCTCTCTCTCTCTCTCTCTCTCTCTCTCTCTCTCTCTCTCTCTCTCCTCTCTCTCTCTCTCTCTCTCTGTGTGTGTGTGTGTGTGTGTGTGTGTGTGTGTGTGTGTGTAACAATTTTTCAGTGGAAAAACACGCGCAGGCTGTCTATCTATCTATCTATCTATCTATCTATCTATCTATCTATCTCTATGTAAGTATGTATGTATGTATGTTTGTATGTATGTATGTATGTATGTATCTATCTATCTATCTATCTATCTATCTAGCAAGCTATTTATTTATCTATCTATCAATCTGTTCTTATTTGTGTCCAAAACGGCAGCTAGCATCTAAAGTACTGTCTGCAGGTAAAAAGTAAACATGCAGATTTTGCATGTCCGAAAATAAGCCTTTGAACGTGTTTCTGTCAGAACAATGTAAATATGGATATCTTGTCTTAGCCTCTGACGTATTGTTTGTGGGAATAATGTGAACATGGTATTTTCCCCCCATCTTGTAACAACCGTTGGAAGTATTTTCAGACAGTACATTGCGATTATAAAAGATTTTTGTCATATCTGGCAACTGACAAATTACATATTCTCTGTCGGAACAATCTGAACACGGATGTTTTACCATCTCTGACAACCTGCGTCTGAAATTTCCTCAGCGGAAGCGACGTGAACCTGTGTATTTTGCTATGTCTAGGAACTAGATTCTGAAGTGTTAGTCGTGGGAAACAAGTTAGCATGCATATTTTGTCACGTCTGACAACTAGCCTCTGTAGTTTTCTGTCTCAGAACAATATAAACAGGTATATTTTGCTACGTTGCGCCCCTCGCGTCTGAAGCATGTTCTATGGGAGTAGTGTGAACATGGTACATTTTTTTTTATCTCAAGATCAGCGTGGGAAGTATTTACAGTCAGAACAATGCGAACATGTATATTTTTGTCACGTGTAACAAGTAGTTTCTAACACATTCTCTCTCCGAAAAAAATAGTAACACGAATGTTTGGGCTTGTCTCACAACTAGCGTCTGGGTTTTTTTTTTTTTTGGTTAAAACAGTATGATCCTAGATATTTTGTTATGACTGACAATTAGCCCCAAAACAGTGTAACGTGGACATTTGTCCTGAAAACTTGCGTCTGAGTGTTCTCAATGAAGCAATCTGAAAACCATATTTTGTCAAGTTTGTCAATTGGCATCTGTCTGTTAGAATATGGTAAATAGTGCCCCCCCCCCCCTGAAAACTGACTTCTGCAGCATTCTCACTTGGAACAACGTGACCTGGTACGAGTAACTTTTGAATGCTTCGGTATTAAAAAAGATGTTTTTATGAATATGATGATATTTTCTTACCCCGTTCTTTATCCCCACCCCACCATATTTTTTCTTTTTCAATCTTTGCCAGATCATTAATGTAATGACTGAGAATTGTAAGTCTGCACTTGCTTTCCCCCACAACACTAAATTGTCAACTTGATACATTTGTCAAGTCTGACAAGTAGCTCTGAACTATACTTTGTGGATAAAACAGTAACAGTCATATTTTGTCATAAAACACTAACAGGCATATTTTGTCATAAATAACCAACAGGCATATTTTGTCATAACACACTACCAGGCTTTTTTTTTTTTTTTTTTTTTTTTTTTTTTTTTGCTGTCCCAACCTCTGCGCCACCTCAGAGGCAGTGCACCCACGCCGCTCATTCCGACACCCCGTCAACAGCCACAGTCCGGTCGGCCGCGCCGCAGCCCAGGCACCGGCAATCCACAGGGAGCAGTCAATGTCAAGTCGTCAGAGGCAACCCACTGGAGGAGACACTGCACTGCTGCCGAGTCACTTTGGTGGTGTTCAGTGGCGCCTGTTCTGATCTAACATACGCAGGACACCACCTACTAAGCCCCTACTACTGACGACAATAATTGCTTAGTCGCGGAGCCAGCATGAGTGAGCTGTCCCTCCGGAGGGTGCCACCACGTCCGTCCAGCGACAGCCCCCATGGACTCGCCGATACCGGTGACCCCGACGGGACCAAACCAAGGCCACAGACGTGGAGAGGACATCGAAATTGAGGTCACCATGAGAGCAGGGCATGAAGGGCCACAGAATTTGAGACATTTTTTATGCTGATCGATGACAATGAGGATGATTAAGATGATGCTACGGATTTCCATTTCGGTCTGAGACTACATGACAGGGCTGCACTCTACGCTTCCTTTCATAATATATCCCGGCGTCAACCAGGCCCGAGAGATACAGGCACCTGCAGTGTTGGTCAGGAAATTTGAGCAACACTCTCAGAAACGCATCCATTAAGTGGATGAAACTCGACTGTGTGGTCCCAGTCTTCCCAACTGAGTCCGCAGCAACTCAGCTCTGGGTAGAAGCCGGTCGGGGCAGAAAAACCCACATGACTTCTGATGGGATTCGAACCCACGACCTCCCAGCCGGGAGTCCGCGACGCTAACCACTTCGCCAGGGCGGCTGGTCTAACAGGCATATTTTGTTGTATAAAACAATAACAGACATAATTATTTTGTCATAGAAC
>JADBJO010000521.1:548852-563852 GCA_016801955.1 Conus betulinus | reverse complement strand
AGAGACAGAGAGAGACAGAGAGACAGAGACAGACAGAGACAGACAGGGAGACAGACAGACAGACAGACAGAGACAGAGAGAGAGAGAGAGAGAGAGAGAGAGATGGTCTTTTAAAGGGCGCAGGTCTAGACAGTCAAGCAGACGATTACATTTACACACGCTGTTGTCAGCTTGTTTACGTCATTTTCGCGGCAAGAATGCGCATTAGTTTGCATACTTTAGTACAGCAAAGGAAGATCGGAAGAACAGGTTGTGTCTAAGAAGTCAATGCTTCAATACTCTCTCTCTCCCCTCCCTCTCTCTCTCTCCTCTCTCTCTCTCTCTCTCTCTCTCTCTCTCTCTGATCGTGTTTGAACGAGCATGTGGGTGCGTGCGTGCCTGCGTGTATGTGTGTGTGTCTGTCTGCGTGCGTGCGTGCACGTGTGTGTGTGTGTGTGTGCGTGTGTGTGTGTGTGTGCGCGTCTACATGTGTATGCTCAACAGATGAAGACGTGTGGAAACGAGGGGGATGTGAAGTGATATAAGAAGCGACACGTTACGCTGGTACATCCACTTTGTTTTGTTTTGTCAAGTTCCGCGACAACCTGTTTTCGTGTTTGTTGCACTCCACGATAACAGTCTGCTTGAAAAGCCCTGAGATGGGGGTGATAGCTGGCCAGATTTTCGACTCAAATGATGCAGAGGAACCTGTCTTGTTGTTGTTGTTGTTGTTGTTGTTGTTGTTGTTGTTGTTGTCTGATTTGGTTCTTCACTTTTTATCGCCTTTATTTACCTGTCTGTCTCTCTCTCTTTGTGTCACTGTCCCTGTCTGTCTGTTTCCCTGTCTGTTTACCTGTCTTTCCTGCCTGCCTGTCTGTCCTGTCTGTCTGTCTCGCCTCTCTCTGTCTGTCTCTCTCTCTCTCTCTCTCTCTCTCTCTCTCCTCTCTCTCTCTCCCTCTTCCTCTCTCCGTCATCTCTCCTCTCTCTCTCCCTCTCGTTGTGAAGCATACGTCGCAACATATGTTAAACTAGCAACGGTAAGTAATGAGAAATGGCTAACTAAGCCAATACTTTTACGATTGTGGGGGTCTACGGACTCCGAATAGCATTCTAGTTCAGAGCGTCTCAGCCTTCCTAACTGTTGATAATAATATTATGTTCATGGTCGGTCCAGATATTTGGTGGGCGAGGGAGGGGGGGGGGGGGGGGGGGGGGGGGGGGGGGGGTGGGGGGAGGGGGGCAGAGGGTCACTTCATGCGTGGTCTCAACCTCTCCATTTTTTTTCTTTTGTTGTTTTCCCTTTTCTTTTTGATGTATCTATTTGTTTTTTTCTTCTTAATTGGATCATGAAATTTGTCTGGGGGTAATGACAGTCTTCTGTTGGATTGTGAAATTCCTGTGTGGGTCATGAAATTCCTGTGTGGCTCATAGAATACCGGTGTGGGCCACACGTCGCACGTGGGGGTCATGAAAACCCTGTGTAGATCATGATACACCTGCATGCAGAACTGCAGAAATACCAGTCGTCCCCCTCCTTCTCCCCTTTCCATACCCCACCTCCCACCCATCTGATTTGATTTTCTTTCTTTTCAATCTTTTTGAGCTCCTTTTTCTCTGTGATTTTGTTTGAAACGTGTTGAGTATATTTCATGTGTTTTTTTCTTCTTGTACGTGTTTATACATTGTTCTGTTCTCGACCCCAGCCCACCCAGCACCGAACCAGTTACCTCCCTTCCTCTAAACCCGTGTCGTGTGAATTATCGACGCCGTGAAATACGACCGCTGCGACCATGTTTTCATGTGAAATTTTTGGTGGGCGACAAAAATTTTCAAATTGACACTGCAACCAAATTTGACATCTCCCTTTGCATGAAAATGATGCCGGATAAAATAGAACTGTGCGGCCACAGTCCAGGTGGAAATTGTCCGTGCGTCTATTTTTCACAGCAGAAAACATGACCTATGGACATGGGTTCTAATACATGTACCTTATCAAACAAGAATTGTCCGCAGATTGCACTTGTTTGGCAGTGCTGTTTCGTGTAAATGTATGCTAATGGATAGAGTATGCTGAAATGCAGGATGAAGCTTTTGTATACATGCTTACCCTTTCTGTCCGATTGATTCTCTCTTCATTTCACATCACTATGTTTCGTGGACTGGTGATCTTCAATGTAGTATGTAGCTTTTTAGCGCGTGGTTTTTAAACATGTCTGTTTGTTCATTTGCATATCGCACTTCGTCTGAATGAGGTAATGAACCAGTTCATCTGAAATGTATTTACAGCTTTTGCTGCACTCGTTTTAATGCGTTTGTTTGTGTGCGTGACGCAAGATTTGGGATGTTTGTGTAAATGAACCGAGTGAGCTCCGATTCGAGAAGCACCTATAAAGCACGAGTCTTATCGTTTGCCTAGCTGTTCCGATTAAATGTGTTGATAGACTTATTCACCTCAACCAGTGGGTTATTTCATATTTTGTTTCTTTCTTTTGAAAATAGAAATAAATTCAAGCTTCACGTTTTTTATTATCTTAAAAGCTCCCCTCCCCCCCCCCTCCCCCCGCACCCCCTGTGTGTGTGTGTGTGTGTGTGTGTGTGTGTGTGTGTGTGTGTGTGTGTGTGTGTGTGTGTGTGTGTGTGAGAGAGAGAGAGAGAGAGAGAGAGAGAGAGAGAGAGAGAGAGAACATGTGTGTGCGTGTTGTGTGTGTGTGTGTGTGTGTGTGTGTGTGTGTGTGTGTGTGTGTGGTGTGTGTGTGTGTGTGTGTGTGATGCAGATGGAAAACGTTTGCGACAACACCTAATACAGGCACAAAGATTACGTGTGCACACGACATCATTTAAACACATAACACTAAGAGCTTAGAAAAACAGACTTACAGCAGTAACAAACTAAATAAAGAATCAAAAATACACTGGAAAGAACTTTGGATACCAGATTTTACGGCGGGAACAATGACAGGTTTTGAACCATTTTCGGATAGGCAAACAGACAGACAGACAGACAGACAGACAGAGAGAAGGATCTTTTGCTTTTAAGGTGAATGATGAATTCGGGTTTGTGTCAAATCATTGCCCAAACTAAATAACTATTCTTCGTGTCATGAACTATTACTGCGAGAGAGGAACTTTGACGTGAAATTCTGCTGCTGAAATAGGGTTTTTATACGGGACATTTTGAACACTGTGGCAAATTTTCCCGTGAAACTGACGTTCCCCAGCCTTCAGGGTAAAATGTGCCACACGACGATCATAATTCACACAGAACTGACATTGTTTGCAGCTACCTCGTTTCCAGAGAAATATGGCAGCCGCGCGAACGTATTCCACATGAAATTTGGACTTGTGGTAGTATTTCACATACAAAAAATGTGGATGATCCGCAGCAATATTTTATGGAAGCGGCGAAATCTCGCGTAAAATGTGGCTGAAAAAAAAAGAAGAAATTTGTCGGTCACGAGTGTCAGGATTTCCATATGACCTCACCTCACTCCCTTCGTCGCGTCTACCCCTTTTCTTTCCCTATCTGCCTCCGTTTTCCAGTGCTTTGCCCCCCCCCAGCCACACACACACACACACACACACACATACACACACACACACGCCCTCACGCACTCTCTCTCTCTCTCTCTCTCTCCTCTCTCTCTCTCTCTCTCTCTCTCTCTCTCTCTCCTCTTTCCCTCTCTCTCTTCGATTGAGTTAGGGGAGAGAGAGAGAGAGAGAGAGAGAGAGAGAGTGAGAGAGAGAGAGAGAGTGTGTTTTACGTGCGAGCACGTGTGTGTGGTTTGTGTGTGTGTGTGTGTGCCCTCCCCCTAGACAGACAAAATAGTTGGTTGGCACCCAGCTAGTCAGCGGAGTGATTACGTAACGTCTGCCTTGCTTCGCCTGTCTGGAGTGGCGGAGTGGTGAGGAGACTTTCTCTGTGTTTGTTCGTGAGTGGATCGGCCCCCTTGCGGTCGAGAACGTACGTGAGAGCAGGATCGCGCGCGCGCGCGCGTTTGTGTCAGTATGTGTGTGTGTGTGTGTGTGTGTGTGTGGTGTGTGTTGTGTGAAAAAGGGCACGCACATATGTGTGTTCTTTACGTTCCGTTTCATTTACAGTTACGTCCGTTCACCGTTTTCAGCGTCTAACATTGACTGATATCTGAATCTCCTTCACAGAGAAAACAAATTTAAAGCAGCAAAAAGCGAGGCAATGTTGATTTTTTTTCCGGGATTGTGTATACATGCAGACATCCATTTCTCACACTCAACCTGTCAGCCAGTTTGACCTGCCTAAAACACCACGAGAAGAGACGAAAACAAGAACCGAACAAAACAAGTGAATTATCTTACCACTGACCAACCAGACTACACCATCCAGACATGCTATTTGATATGTTTTTCTTTCTAATTATGCTGAGAAATAACCCCCCATCCATCCGTATTCCTCTACCCTCCCTCCTCATCCACCCCCTTCCCTCAAAACAAAAAAAAGAAAGAAAAAAAAAAAAAGAAAGAAAGAAAGAAGAAAGAGAGCCCGCTGTTGGCTTGAGGATGATAAACTGGAAGATAAACGATCTCTTCGATGTGCTTGCTCTTAAGGTCGGGTTCCTTGCAAATCCGATTCGAGGTCCAGGGAAGGCGAACCTCAACAACGATGATTTATGACTTCAACACAGTCGTTTCTTTTCGATCGTACCTGTCCTGAATAATCATGTTCTTTATAGCATGACTTGAAATTTAGACATCTCTTTCTTCTGTCCTCCTTCTCCCCTCTCCTCCCTCCTCTCCCTTCCTTGTTTCCTAACTCTTTTCTCTGTTTCTCTCTTCCTCCTTTCTCTCTTCCCCCCCTGTCTTTTCTCTCTTTCATCTCTTTCTTCTCTTCGGTGTCTATTTCACATATGCTTTTCTGTTGGTCTGTCTCTCTGTCCCTTCTGTCTGTCGTCTATCTCTCTATCTCTCTTTCTTTCTCTCTCTCTCTCTCTCTCTCTCTCTCTCGCTCACAACACACACACACACACGCGCGCACACACACACACACACACACCCACACACACACACAGAGTCTAGAGACCATTGTGTGACTCCAATGTGTAGAGACAGTTGAGGACAGTCAACTGCGCTTCAGAATAATGTGACTTTAGTCCAAACAAGTATGGTGGTCTCTACACGTTATATAATAATCTGACTGCTTATCGGGCGTGAAAGGTCTCTTTACATTAGAATAATGTGATTCTCCTCAAACAGGAGGAATGGTCTTGTCACACATCATGGTCATGTGACACTCGTTAAACTGGCGTAATGGTCTCTAGACTTTACACTCATGTGGCTCGCCTCAGACACAAGTATCATCGCACATAAGAGTTACGGGACAGTTATGGAAGAACTGGATTACAAACTAGTTGAAATATCATTGCTTCTCTTTTTGACATGATAGATGCAAGAACTATCAAACTATTTGGACTGGGGTCGTTTCCGAGATGTTGGATTTATAACCCTTCATGACGAATGTCATAAAACAAACCTACAAGAACATTTGCAGCCTCGCAAATTTTTAATACACAGCGACACAATCACTCGTGGCACAGAGGTTTTCTCGTTTCGGTGATGAATTTGAAAGGTCAGGAGGCAAATTCATCACTGATGTTTTTTGTTGTCGAGTGCTGGTCCTGATGAGCTTCACATTGTAGGAATGTTAAAGCATACAGGGCACTCACGGGAAGAGTTCTCTTTTGTGTCCCCTTCTCATTCAGCGCAGGTCCACCTGTGAAAGTGATCTGTTACCTTTGCCTTCGGCTTTTGCATCACCTTTTCTGAAGAGATGAAAGGCATTGTGGTCAGGTTCTAACGTTGTTTTTCATTGTGCATCTCTCTCTTGAGTGTGTTTGAGTTGTTCGGGCTTGTGGAGTACAGTCTTTATTTTAAATGGAGATTCCTTAGAAAGTTAGTTTTAAATTCCTTGTGAATTTCCATCCCCCTGTTTCTGGCCTTTGCAAGCTGTGTGTTTCATTTCTCCACGCCTTAATTCATGGATGGACAAATTCTAGTTTTTATCATTTTAATCAAAATTCTTCCCCCCTGTTCCCCTCATTAATGTTCATCATCTTTTGAAGACATTGCTCACATAGGCAGGAAGAACTAAAATGTTCACATCTAATGTTCATCATCTTTTGAAGACATTGCTCACATACCCATTTTCGAGGATTTTCGTTTCTGTGTAAGTGCACCCCATCAGTATAGGATCCAACAGCACTCTTAATGAACTCGACAAAGAATGAAACAGCTGCCAGCTGGTCTCCATTGTTGAGGAACTTTAAAGCATACAGATCACTCATTAAAAAAAAGTTCCTATTTGCGCCTGTTTCGTTTAAACCCAGGACTCTCTGCTAAAATGATATGCGATCACTAGGATGGCATAGGGCGTTGAGTGCTACCTTTTGTAAGGGGCTGGAAGGCATCCGAGTCAGGTTTTAACGTTGTCTCTGATTATACAGGTCCTGCAGCTACAGAGTCCTTCAGACTTATGGAGCACAGTTTTTCAAAGTATGGATTGATAAAAAGTCTTTAACAGTATATAGGCGTTTTACACACACACACACACACACACACACACACACACACACACACACACACACACACACACACACACACACCACACACACACACACACACACACACACACACACACACCACACACTCTCTCTCTCTCTCTCTCTCTCTCTCTCTCTCTCTCTCTCTCCACACAACACACACACACACACACACACACACACACACACACACACACACACATATATATATATATATATATATATATATATATTATTGTAGACTGTGGTATCTCTGGTGGCAAGGGAGCACAGACACAATTAGCCGAGCCCCCCTGACAAATCCGATCCTGCGGACGAAAGGCCTCAGGGCAGGCAATATGAATAGTTCGCCTTCAAGATCGTCACCCTGGTCCCCATAGGCTGCTGTAGTGAATGATTTCATACTTGCAATATATTACCCTGATTTTTCATTCTCATTTTCTTTATCCACCACCCCCCCACCTCCGCCTTTTTCCCTTTTCGAGTGTTTGCCAAATAATTAACATAATGTTAGAGGAATTGTTAGCCTGCACTTGTTTTCCTCCACTAATAAATTGTTCAACACACACACACCACACACACACACACATAATACACATATATATATATATATATATATATATATATATATATATATATATATATATGTATGTATGTATGTGTGTGTGTGTGTGTGTGTGTGTGTGTGGTGTGTGTGTGTGTGTGTGTGTATGTATGTTATCGTTTTTAGACTTTTAAAATGTCAGGAAATTGGGTATAAAGAGAGAAAACACGCACAGATGTAATCTATGTTCGTAGATAACCCACTGAAAACATGAAATTTCCTTCACAGTCGGATGTTTTTTTCAGTGCTATGCAGATCCCATAGAAGGGGCACACACTCAGGGTGCAGAAAAACTTCCAACATGAAGGAAACCATCAATATGTCTATGGTGTGAATATGTCATAGGCTTTCTTCCACTTTGAGAGACTACGTATATACGCCTATGGAAAAGTCAGATCAGTGCAGTGCGCACAGGCAACTAACAGCCTCACAGCGCCTTGCTATGGCATGGAAAATCGACAACATGGGAATAATACACTTTCCTGCTGCGGCTGTGCTCATCCAGGATGTCTCTTGGGTGTCCTCTGGTGGGCTTTCCGTTGTGCCTCTGATCTTCAGTTAGGCCTCTTGCCTTACCAAGGCCTCCCTTCTGCTAACACCTGCATTTTGAGCTCCTGTCCTCTTCACCAGTCCCAGTCGTTTTATAATTTTTTCTTCCATTTTTGTTGAAATCTTTATGTTTCGTTTTCAGACATTTTTTTTTGCGCAAGAGTGGAAGACAGTGTTGTAAGCTGCAGCCTTGGTATTCAAAATGTGCTGTGGATTAGCGGTAAGACATCACCAAACCAGCAGGAGTTGGCACTGCTGGAATAGAGTCAAGAGGGCTTGGGATTTGGGCATGGCTGAGAACATCAATGCTGGTGACCCTGTCTTTCCATTTCATGCTATGGATGAGACTCAGGCATCGCAGGTGGATAGGAGCAGGGCCTCTTCACCTGTCTTAGTAGAGAATCCACTCGTTGGCTCAGTACTATGATCTATAAACCACCACCTGAGCATGGACAGTCATCTTGACGTTTTCCAAGATTCTCTCATCGGCAGCCTGGTGAATGTTGAGGCTGCCTGAACAGTTTTGTCCAGAGAAAGGCTGTCGCTCACAAGGGAGCCAAGACAGGCGAAGTTACTGCCCTTGGCAGGTCATGATTATAGCGATCATCACTGGAGGATAGCTGATACACCGTTTCTTCCCTGACATCATCTCTCTCGTGATTTAGTATAGCACCTCATTCAGTTTCTCTTTCGTGCCCTCACTCGCTGCTGCTAATACTTCAGCTAATGCTGTGTGCCCACCTGTGCTGTTGTTTCTGTTCTTACTGATGCTCCTGTTACTCCCTCATCCTCCTTATCTTCCTTTTCTTCCGCCTCCTCCTCCTGCTACTACTACAATCAAAGGCCAGGGTCATGTGGCGGGCGACAGAAAAGCTGAAGCTACCAAGCCAGCCCAAGATAAGAGAGCGCCAAAAATCTGTGGATCTGCCGCCCTCCTGAGTGATTCAGCGGCATTGCCCCATTTCCGTATGCACCTCCCAGGGCGACGCCATGTTTTTGTGTGATCTTGGCAATTTGAACTGATTTTAATCTGTTTATTGGTTCTTTGTTTTTTTCGTATTTTTTATTCAACCCCTCCTTCCCCTTCCCTCCACCCCTGTCCACACCCCACGCCTTCCTTTATACCCTTTTTGCAAATGCCTATCTTTCATCTGACTAAAACTGGTTGTAAGTATACTTTGTTCTGAATCAGTCTTCGATTGACGTCGTGGCTGATATGTCATCTTCGTCCTCACATTTTGATTTGTAGACCTACACAGATGTAGACACCATGGTCGACGGGGTTGCAAACGATGTGACATAACTTGCGTTGCTTCTTTTTCTGATTCTGTTGTTTCTTGTTGTTGTTGTTGTTGTCCTCCTCCTCCTCCTTGTCGTCGCCCACCCTTTTCATCTCTCTACTCCAATCAACCATGCAAAGGCAAACTTATTCTGAAAAGTACCGAAAATATTTATTAATACAGATGGCGAATATTTGGATTTCTTTTCTTAAACCAGTGCTTGACTTTTTGTAAAGTTTACGTATTTGAATTACGTCACAATGTGTTTATGGTACATATCTGTGGTCCTGTTTCGACATCTCAAAAGAAGAAAACATTTAGACGGTTTAGAAAAAATCTTTGCATTTGCATGGCTTGGCAATAAACAACTACTTTTCGTTGACAGATGGTTTGTATTATTCAAGGTGAGACCAAAAGATCTCGAATTATGAATAACATATTTTGCATTCTATGTTTAACAGGCACTCCATTATTAATGAAGTTTGAAGAAAAGAAGTGCAAGGTGGAGAAGGAGAGGGGCAAAGGGAGAAAACTGAAGACTCCAAGACCTTTAATTAGATACAAGCCTGAGCGTCTTACGACCTAGAAGAAAGCAAAACAAAGCAAAACAAAACAAATAATTCAATGTATATGGAAATCAAATAGTTCAACCGCGTATCACTCAATATAATATGAACTGAAAACAACATCTTGTGAAGTCACAATACTCCCGTTTTAACTTCCTAATGATTATTCATTGTTAATAATTCATTGTTAATAATCAAGGCAGATTTATGCTTTGCTGACATGAGCAAACTCAAAGCAAAAGTACATGGCTCATTATGATGGTTTGGTTCTGGGACTACTATTGAAGAAGAAGAAGAAGAAGAAGAAGAAGAAGAAGAGAGAGAGAGAGAGAGAGAGAGAGAGAGAGAGAGAGAGAGAGAGAGAGAGAGAGAGAGAGAGACTGGGCCGAACCATCCAATAGACGATGTTTTGAAAATCTGCAAGGTAGGTAATTTGCATTAGATATCGCGTTCATCGAGAGTGACCCTGCCGTATTTATGGTGAGCACGGCCACCGCAATTTTGTCCTATCAGTCAGATTAAAAGTTCAGTCACAGAAAAAAAAAACGTGGGTGTGAGACGGTGCGCCTGTAATACAGACATTAGATATCGCGATCATTATTCTGACGTTAGCTTCAAATCAGATATTTGACTCTCCAGGTATACTTGTTTGACCTATGAACGAGAGAAGAGGCAGCTCCATGAACGATTGAAAGACAGGCGTTAACTTTCCCAGATTTTCTTTTTTTTTTTACCGAGGTAGGTCTTTTCAGCAGCAGATATCATATTGAAGCATGTTCACACACAAACAAACGAACAGATACTATAATCCTTTTCATTTTCACAGTATTGATTCCATCAGAACCAAATATAATACAGCACTAGAAACCACACATAAATTTGTAATGTGTCGTTCAAGTACATTTGTTTACACAAAACTATTTTTTTTTTTTTGTTTTTTACTTTGTTTTTTTTTTCTTTTTCTTGGTTCCATGATAACCGAATCAAAAACAAGAAGCTAGAAAACACGTTATTGCATTTCTTGTACCCTCACGACTGGGGATACATACAGAAATCATCAGTGGTGTGTTCGATAAGGCCAAATTGAATTTCCTGTTCCGAAGCCGGGAAGTGAAATCTGATTATGGAGCACGCTGACTTTCACACACACACACCACACACACACACACACACACACACACACACACACACACACACACACACACACACACATCTCTCTCTCTCCCGCGCGCGCACACACGCACTCGCGCGCGCGCACACGCTTACGCACATGCGCATGCAGATACGTACGTGGAAATTCTTTGTCTGTCTGTCTGTCTGTCTGTCTGTCTGTCTGTCTGTCTGTCTGTCTGTCTCTCTCTCTCTCTCTCTCTCTCTCTCTCTCTCTCTCTCTCTCTCTCTCTCTCCTTCACTCTCTCCTTCATACTTATACAAACATACAGCACCCTTATCTCTCGCCCCCTCCCCCCAACACACACACAAAAGACGCGCGCGTGCACGCTGTTATTCCCCCCCCCCCCCCCCCCCCCCCCCCCCCCCCCCCCCACGTCATTTTTCAATCTCAGCTCATATTTTCTTTTCCTATGTACGTAGATGAATTTGACCCACACCTGTGTCTGAATTGTTAATCTTTTTCTTTGTTAAATGGTTTTGTTCTAGTGTCAGCTGGTTTATTGTTTGCGAATACTTAGAGACGTCTATTTTTTTTGTTCATTTGATATGGGTTTACTTGTGAGTGTTTACATTTTTCCGGAATTGTAATGCTCTGGAGTCTGTATAATTTGACATTTGCGTTTGTTTACAATCATCTTGTGTTGTGTTTTTGTCTTTCAAGATTGTATGGATAAGTTGTGAGCCCTGATTTGTCTCTGTCTGTTGTCATAGTTGTGTTATAATTACCGACATGTTGTAAAGTACTTTATAGAGAGAGAGAGAGAGAGAGAGAGAGAGAGAGAGAGAGAGAGAGAGAGAGAGAGAGAGAGAGAGAGAGTTTCCTGAATCTCTACGCCAGATTTAGCCACCATCTCCCATGACATGTCTTTGTTTGTTTGTTTTGCTTGCTTGCTTGTTTCTTTGTTTTGGTTTTGAAGAATTGTAATCTCTAACAGATAATTTTTACCCGAAACTGAATAGTCCTTGACTTCGCTTATTACATCATTTCATTTTCGGCAATTCATCCCGCAAAAGTTCGTGGGTCGACATGTTGTACATCTGCGAAGATCGGCAACCCAAGGGAAATCTTAAGGGAATATTTCTGTGAAATATAAAAACGGTTGTTCTCATTCAAATAAATTTTGGTTGAATTGTTATATGCCCTGCCGGTCATACAGTTTCTGGGCCTCTAATGATACATAGTCTCAAATGACTCGTAGGAAAAGGAGCCTGCGTTATTTATCTTGCAGTAGCATTGGATGAATGGGGCGAAATGGTGCCTATAATAGGTCATGCCATTGATTATAGTAAATGTATAAATATCATCATGTGCTCAATAAGTCAAAGTGTTTTCTTACGGTGTGTTCTACAAGAAAAATTAGCATTCAGTATTATTTCAGTAAAAAGCTAAAGCCTCAACCCAGTGAACTTTTCTTTGGTTCAGAGTCAAGAGATACAGATAGGCGCCCACGCCATACATTCTGCGTAACTCTGACAGATACAGAGATAGGCGCCAAACGCCATACATTCTGCATGACTCTGAGAGATGCAGACAGGCTTAGTCGGCGGATCAGTCATCACCATGACACAGTCATCGTACAGTCCAGCCTTTGAGCCATATAGTGCTAGACTCCGATGTAAGTCCAATGGTTGTTTTGCATTGTCTGTAAGTGCCAGAACGGTCTACATGACCCCATTTTCTGTCGACTTTTTACTCCAAAAGCTTTGTTCATGACCAACGGCATAGAAACACAAGGAGTCCACGCTTCACGCATGTTCTCATTATACTAGCTGACATACAGTATCGATCTAATTTATCGATCCCAAATTCCAGGACGAAATCGTCGTTTTCCTTTTTTTCTCTTTGTTTTGTTTGTTTGTTTTTTGTTTTTGACAGTAGGATGGTTTCCATGTTTTCAGTTGTTGTTTTTGACAGTAAGATGGTTTCCATGCATTCAGTGGCACTGTTACTACCTGACCTCTACTGTAACCCCGAACTATGACCTGCACCGAAAGTCTTCGACTGTAGCACGACATTTCCCGCTCCTGTCACATGACGAGTCAGCCTCTTCATGTGACCTCCACCTATCCGAGAGATTCGACAAGTGGGTGTTATCACCATGTCTTCTTGCAGCCGATTGGTGTGTTTTGATCTGCACAAGACAGCCTCTAGCAAGAACACCCTGTGTCTATTCTTGTCAACAAGAACACCTGTGTCTATTCTTGTCAACAAGGGCACCTGTGTCTGTTCTTGTCAACAAGGACACCTGTGTCTTTCCTTATCAACAAGGACACCTGTGTTTTTTTTTCTTGTCAACAAGGACACCTGTGTCTTTTCTTGTCAACAAGGACACCTGGGTCTACTCTTGTCAACAAGACCGCCTGGGTCGATTCTCGTCAACAAGAACATCTGTGTCTATTGTTGCCAACAAGGACACCTGTGTCTATTCTTGTCAACAAGAACATATGTGTCTATTCTTGTCAACAAGTACACCGGTGTCTATTCTTGTCAACAAGGACACCTGTGTCTGTTCTTGTCAACAAGAACACCTGTGTCTGTTCTTGTCAACAAGAACGCCTGTGCCTGTTCTTGTCAACAAGGACACCTGTGTCTATTCTTGCCCAACCCGCTTCTGTGTCAGGATCACCTGGGTGCCATAATTGCAGCGAAGAGGATTTTGTCTGAAGAACGGTGGCGTCATGAGTGAGAAGAGGGAGGGAAGAGGGAGGGAATATTGCGAAGAGGTGGGGAGAGCGGGGGAGGCGGGGAAGGGGGGGGGGGGGGGGGGGTGAGGGCGAACAGAGCTGAGGCAGTGTTTGTTTTAGGAACCGACAGAAAGCGCACAGTGATCGAGACGATGTCAAGTGACGACCATGGCGGTGTTCTTTGCTTCATGAAGGGTCATCAGGTTGAATGAGAACATCACACACACACACACACACACACACACACACACACACACACCACCGTGCGTGCGCGCGTGAATTATACGTGTGTGTGTGTGTGTGTGTGTGTGTGTGTGTGTGTGTGTGTGTGTGTGTGTGTGCGTGCGTGCGCGCGCGCGCGCGCGCGCGCACGTGCGGTGTGTGTATATTCACCGACTTTCTATTAAATTGTTTAGTCTCTCTGTATGTCTGTCTTCGCTCTCTCTCTCTCTCTCTCTCCTCTCTCTCTCTCTCTCTCTCTCTCTCTCTCTCTCTCTCTCTCTCTCTCTCTCTCTCTCTCTCTCTCTGCTACACAAATATCTCTTTCCCACTCTCTACTAACCCCTCCACCCCCCCCCCCCCCCCCCTCTCTCTCTCTTTCTCTTCTCCCGCACATCTCTTGCTCAATTCCGCTCTCTCTCTCTCTCTCCTCTCTCTCTCTCTCTCTCTCTCCTCTCTCTCTCTCTCTCCGTCGTCGTCTGTTTGCTGTATGTGTAAGAGGGTTGGAGTAAGCCTGAAGTGGTAAAAAGGTGGGTGGTAAAAAGGGAGAATGTGTGTGATTAGGTCTTTCTCTTCTATCTTTATCTCCCTTTTTAAAAATTCTTTTCAGGGATAATGTAAAGGGAGAATGTGTGTGATTACGTCTTTCTCTTCTTATTTCTTATCTCCCTTTTTATTCTTTTCAAAAATGATTTAAAAAGGGAAAATGTGTGTGATAACGTCTTTCTCTTCTTAATTCTTATCTCCCTTTTGGTTCTTTTCAAGGGTAGTTGATCAATAGTATGAGATGCACTGATGTGTGTACATTTTTGTCGATGCACTTTTCTATGTACTTTAAAAATCTATGTACTTTTCGCTGATTGCTTATTCCACGTATAGCTCTTTATTGGGGCAAAGACTGACGTAAAACAAAAAAGCTCGCACTTACTCATTAATCACCCTCGAAAATTAACAATACTGTCATCATCACTATTCTCCTCCTCCTCCTCCTCCTTTCACAACTCCGTTCTATTATCACAGAGTGATATACATAGGAGTTACACACACACACACACACACACACACACACACACACACACACACTGAGAGACATTCTGAGCCTCTCCAGTGTCATCCCCTCCTCATTACCTACCCGGATGCATTGGCATGCTAGGTCCCCTCTCCTGCTCCCCCCACCCCCTCACATTGCTACACCCCCCCCCCCCCCCCCCCCATCCCCTGAGCAGTGGGTCAGTAATGAAAACCAGACCTCGATAATGTCCAGTGCCTGGCGTTCTCTGACTGTGTCAAAGACGTGCCACGCTACACAGTTATTCAATTCACACTCAGGCAAAAGCTATATAAACTAAAGATATCAACTTCCTAGAGCTCCCCTC
>JADBJO010000521.1:526352-533852 GCA_016801955.1 Conus betulinus | reverse complement strand
AAGGGTCTAAGACCCGAAAGCTTGAGTGTTGTTATCTTTTAAAAAGGACTTCAAAGTACTCATTTTTCGAATTGCTTATAAATCGTAAAAGCGATTTTTTTTAAACTCATGTTCTCTTAATATTTGTAAGGTATAATAGTCACTCAAACACTGAACTGTCCACTTTGAACAGTGACGGTTTACGTACAGACATGAAGCAAACATGAGGTTCTAAATAAAATCTGAAATTTTTAAGATCATAACGCACGTTCGTTTCTGCGGATATAGTATTCTCAATAAACTGACTTGACGGCGAGTTAAAAAAAAAAAACTGAATAGGAAGCTTATCTTTATGAAGGACATCAGAAAGGAAATATACGTTTTAAGCTGACAGATAGCTGAGAGCAGTAATACGTTCGTCGGAGAAAGTTTTTGATTTCATTAAGTTTATGGTTGAATATCATTCGGTAGAGAATGCACAAAGAGAATAATTGTCTTCATTCAGAGAAATACACATAATGCCCAGGTTGATAATTCCCAAGCTGATACTAATACAATAAACGGATGCAGGGAGTAGTAGGAATAGAAGTCTTTTATAAATTTTAAGCTCTTTGAGGCGAATGCCACATATAGGCTTACTTTCCCCTTTTCTGTTGACTAAAGATCTGGTTTTAAAGAATATGTACTGAGAAATGAATGGAACAGAAGTCAGAATGTGTGATTATCGTTGAATCGATCTTAACACACACACGTGCGAACGATAAATGCAAACACACACACACACACACACACACACACACACACACACACACACACACACACCTTCCCGCCCACGAGTGCTGTAAATGACGGAAGAATGGAAGAGTGGGTACAGGTAAATTTCTCGACAATGATCTTACTGAGGCGCGTGCTCTCTCTCTCTCTCTCTCTCTCTCTCTCTCTCTCTCTCTCTCTCTCTCTCTCTCTCTCACACACACACACACACACACACACACACACACACACACACACACACACACACACACAAATAAAAGGAATATGTTGTATTGATAGTGATTTTGAAACTCAGGGGTAATGTTTTCAACAGGAATGTTTCCGTTAAAACTGGTTCTGCTGTGTGTCTTTGGTGCGTTGGCAGCAGCCCCGCTGCAAATCGCGGATTGTTGTTTGTACTGGTGCAATCCAAAACTGTTTGGTGCATCTGCCAATTCTTATCTACCCCAGTGAAAATCGCGATTGACGTCTGCCCCGTGTGACTTCTAATCGCACCTGGATTCTCATCTGCACCGTGACGAACTTGAATGCATTCGAGGTACATTCAAAAGCATGCTTCATTGTGTGCACGTTTAAAAGGGTTTTGCATTCAAGGTACCTTCAAGAGCATGGTACTTTCCATGTACTTTTGAAA
This sequence comes from Conus betulinus, assembly GCA_016801955.1. Classification (NCBI taxonomy): domain Eukaryota; kingdom Metazoa; phylum Mollusca; class Gastropoda; order Neogastropoda; family Conidae; genus Conus; species Conus betulinus. The sequence continues at coordinate 532,465 of JADBJO010000521.1, read as the reverse complement.
GGGTGTTGCATTCAAGGTATATTCAAGACCATGATTAATTCGAGCCATATTCAAGAATGTGTTGCGTTCAAGGTACGTTCAAGAGTTTGATGCATTCAAGGTACGTTCAAGAGTTTGATGCATTCAGGGTAGGTTCAAGAGTTTGATGCATTCAAGGTACGTCCAAGAGTTTGATGCATTCAAGGTACGTTCAAGAGTTTGATGCTTTCAAGGTACATTCAAGAGCATGGTTCATCGATTTACCTTTAAGTGCAAGGTGCATTCGTGGTACATTCAAGGGCATGGTTCACTCAAGTAATACTCAAGAGCATGGGGCATTATATGTACGTTCAAGAGAGCATGGTTCACTCAAGTAATAATCAAGAGCATGGGGCATTATATGTACGTTCAAGAGCATGGTCACTTATATTTGCACTTATGAGCTGTAATGTATTCGAAGTACATTCAAGAGATAGTATACTGAAGGTACATTCAAAAGGATGGTAACTCAAGGTACTTTCAAGAACACAGTGCAAACAAGGTACGTCAAAAGCCATGGTACGTTTATGGTACCTGGTGGGGCATGACGAATTCTATTCACACTTGAAAGCATGGTGCATTCGATGCACATTGAAAACAGTCGTACATTCAGGGTGCTTTCAAGAGCATGGTACGTTCTAAAGACCATTGAAAGAGATGGTGTATTCAAAGTACACTCAAAGAGTATGGCGCAATCTATGTACTTTCAAAAGCATGGTGCCTTCTCTGTACATTGGACAGCATTATGCATTCTATGCACATTTAACAGCATGGTGCGTTGTATGTAAATTCAGCAGCATGGTGCATTCTATACACATTCAACAGCATGGTACATTCTGTGCATATTCAGCAGCATGGTGCATTCTATGTATATGGTGCATTCAAGATACACTTAAGAACATGGTGCATTCTACGAAGGTTCAAGAGCATGTGACGTATTCCTTCAAAAGCACGTGCATTCAGTTTACACTCAACATCATGGTGCATTCTGTGGATGTTCAAGGGCATGGTACAAGCTATGTGCATTTAAGAGAATGGTATTTTCTCTGTAAATAAAGAGTTTCGATGCACCACCCGCCGTTGCGAAGTGGTTAGCGTCGCGGACTCCCGGCTGGGAGGTCTCGGGTTCGATTCCCATCAGAGTCATTCGGGGTCTTTCTGCTCCGATTCACTGAAGGTACATTCAAAAGGATGGTGGATTACAGAGTATTGCTCATTCAAGGTACATTCCAGAACGCCGTGTATTTGGAGGTACGCTCAAGATTAGACCACATGCATGGTTCAGAAACTTAGGGCGTCACGTTGAAGCACGTGGTGAATTCAAGAGCCATGTGCATTCATGGTAAACCCCACCGCCTGAGGCTGCTGTCGAAATTCATTCAAGAGCTCCATGCATTCAAGAGAATGGCTAGCTGGAGTCCGTACGCAGAATCTTCACATGTGGTTGGGAAGCCGACTGACATTGATCTGAGAGCTTTGGCGCGCTCTGTGTGACAGGGGGTTAGCATAATCCATGCCTTTCGTTGAAGCGATCGTTATCGGACTCGTCAATTGCCGGCATGCCCCACTGAGTTTTCTTGGGCGGGCAAGCACGCATGCTTGTTTAGGTTGGGGTGGAGACTCTCTCTCTCTCTCTCTCTCTCTCTCTCTCTCTCTCTCATCATCTAAGTGTACGCGTGCGCGCGCGCGTATGCGTGTGTGTGTATTGTGCGTGTCTAAGGGGGCAAGGGGAGCGGGGAGAGAGAGAGAGAGAGAGAGAGAGAGAGAGAGAGAGAGAGAGAGGGCAAACAGAGAGGGATAGGGACACATACACACACACACACACATACACGCGCGCGCGCGCGTGCACCGCACTCACACGCGCACACATGCACACACACACACACACACACACACACACACACACACACACACACACACACACACACACTTGTCACATAGACTCAGAGAGAGAGAGAGAGGGAGAGAGAGAGAGAGAGAGAGAGAGAGAGAGAGAGAGAGAGAGAGAGAGGAGAGAGAGAGAGAGAGAGGGATGTTAAAAAACGTGGGCAGAAAGACTTGCTTTAAGACAAAGAGAATGGCTATTTGTGTATGTTTTATATTTTCTTAAAACACATACTTAAACATAAGAGCTTATCAGATATTTTTGTTATAGATCTAGTTTTGTTTCCTTAAAAGAAGTATAATTGTTTACTTCTTTCAAGGATGAGGGTAAAGAATTCCATAGACCACCACCCCCAGGATGGTGAAGGCATGATCTGAACAATTTTAATCATGGCTTCAAAATTAAAATTTTATGACCGTGTGGTTTGTTAAAACAGAGAAGATCTGATCTTTACACGAGCATTACAAGTTATTATTCCTGTCATTTTTTTTAGTGGACCCATTCCCCTTGTGGAGTCTTACCTCTATCTCCAGTGACAAGGTGTGTAGAGATTTGATGCCGTGTTGGATTAATGGGTTAGATTCTAGCGTGGACCAACGTTCAGGAACGGTGCGAACGAGTGATTCTGGCGTTGTGTTTTACTGGTTCTGTCTCAGAGCGTTGGTGTATATTGACTGGATGTGGGCATGAACGAACTGCTCTCTTGCGTCCATTGAATTTTAGGAAGTCTATGATTTCCGAGCCCTGAAAAACCTTATCTGATGTTTGTTCACTTCATTGGCTGATTTCAACATTCTAAGACAAATCATTGTTTACGACTGTGCTTTAAACGTTTGTGAGAGACTACTTCCCCAATCTCACTTAACCCAATACAAAGAGAGATGGAAAAGCATTGCGTGAGTTAGGATGCTTTTGTCGTGTGGAGATGATCGTGCACTCTACATTTTGTGCATTTCATGACAGGCGGTCTTAAGCTGACCCGGTGACCATGTCAGTTCGCCTACACTTTTCTGTAAGCTTAAGGCTACAGACTATGAATTTTGATCTGATAGATGGACAACTGTGTCTTTCAGAAAAACACGTCTCATTTAAGGTTTGAATAAAACTCGCTGTATCATTATGTACAGCAGTGTCGTTGGAACCGAGGAGGGCCAGGGAGAGGGGGGGAATGAGGGCCCTACCCCAATGAACATATTGGGGGGGGGGGGGGAGATTATTATTTTCCTCCTCCCCTCTCCCCCCAGTATTTCAATCGCAGAAGCATGGACAGCATGTTATGGTTCTCGCCCACTTCCACCCATTACCCCCCCCCCCCTCCCCTTTCCCCGATTACATGGGAAACTGGAAGATGAGAGCGTTCTGTTCCTAAAACATTTGGAAAATGAGTGTTTGCTCTCTCACCCTCCGCTTTTATAAAAAAAAAATTGGAAAATAAGTCCCCCCCTGCCCCCACCCCCCCCCCCCCCCCACCCCCCCCCCCCCCCCCCCCCCTTAATAAAAGTTTTTGAGACTGCAATGATGTTTTTATCCGTTTCAGTTTTAGTCTGCCCCCCTCCCCACCCCCACCCCCCTCACTTTCCCATGCAGAATATCTTCCGGTTCTACCGCCACTGTGAAAAGAAAAGAGAACTGGAACAAGAATCGAAGAGAACCTGAAAGTTTATTGTCTGCAGAAATTTGTTGTTGACAAATGTTAAAACAAAACATTTAGCGACACAGTGTCTTGAAGATTTACCGGCTGACGGCTTGTGGAATGGAAGTTTTGGTCAACTGTGTCAAAAGCCGTCACGAAATCAACAGCAAGCATTCTCGTAATTTCATCATTGTTGATTTTGTAAACTTGCTGTCAATTAATGAAATATAGCCAAGCTGTATTCCATGCCTTTTTTGTACTCCCAGTTCTTATAGAAACAGGGATTACTTTATTATGGGAACGAAGAAATGCTGTCTGTGTGTCTGTCTGTGTGTCTGTCCGTGGTCAAAATGTGTTCCACTCGCTCCAGACAAAACTTCTGGGCCGATCTTTCTGAAAATTTGTAGGTATGTTCATTATGGGTCACGGATGGTGCCAAATATTTTATTTTACCAGAATCGCCGTTACTAAACGGCTATAACGACCCATACCGGTTTTTCTCCTTTATGGAATATATCTTGACATGTACAACAAATACATTATGACACATGTTTAATTGTTACGTCAAATACATTATGACACATGTTTGATTGTGACGTTTTTTTCAGGAAGATAAACTGGGAGTACGTTTATATGCTTTGCATCTTGTTTACTCTAACACCTGGTTGGTCTGATTTTGAAATGTGCATCAAGACATGTCGTTTGATATCCTTTCCAGAGGTATTGGGGAACATTCGGACAGAATTGAAATGGGTATTTGATTTGAATGATTAATATCTTTTCCATTCTCCCGATTTAGTTATGGATGAATTAAGCGCTTCTTGACAAACGTTTAGTGAAAATCTGTAGTCACATCTCTCTCTCTCTCTCTCTCTCTATCTCTCTCTCTCTCTCTCATCTCTCTCTCTCTCTCTCTCTCTAAGGGTGCTAAGTTTTAATGTTCATGCTAGTCCCATTCAAATGTCTTGAATGGACTGTTTGAGTTTTCTTCAACTGTTCTAGACTTCCGATACCCCGAAAGGTGGTATGGTCGAGGCGCGCGCGCGCGCACTGCACTCACACACACACACACACACACACAAGAGGCAAGTGCTTTTATGCTTTTATGCGCACACAGTTTCAAACACACAACTACATACATGCACCCATGCATGCACACACTAACACATCCACACCTACAGTCTCTCCTCATTCAAATAAACACAAAAGCAGGGATACACACGTATACTCTCTCTCTCTCCCTCCTCCCTCCCTCCCTCTCTCTCTCTCTCTCTCTCTCTCTCTCTCTCTCTCTCTCTCTCTCTGTCTCTGTATGTGTGTGTATGGTTGTGTGTATGTGTGTGTGCGTGTGCTGGCGTGTATGTGAGTGTGCGTGCGTTAGAGCGCGCGCGCGCACGTGTGTGTGTGTGTGTGTGTGTGTGTGTGTGTGTGTGTGTGTGTGTGTGTGTGTGTGTGTGTGTGGTCCATTGAGCTCCATATAGAGATGAGATAGCGCTATTTTCTTTTCACAGCCATTAATCGTCTTCGTTTAGAAAAAAAAGGCGCAGTGCAATCATTCAGATTTTGGGGGGGTTCAAGCAAGCGGAGACGGCCATCGGTATTCGATGGAAGAGGAGAGAGAGAGAGAGAGGAGAGGGGGGGGGGTGGGGGGAGAGAGAGGGGTGGGGATCGACGGTAGGACTCTAAAGAGAAAATGAGAAAGAGAGAGAGATAGAGAGAGAGAGAGAGATGAGAGAGAGAGAGAATGAGAGAGGGATAGTGCAGAGGACAGGACAACTTAATAGAACAATAAAGAGAAGAAAATGAGACGGATAGACGGGTACAGAGAGAGAGAAAGAGAGAGAGAAGAGAGAAGAGAGAGAGAGAGAGAGAGAGAGAGAGAGAGAGAGAGATCCAGACCGTACAACGACAGAGAGATAAACAGACGGAACGGACGGACGGAGCAAGCAGGCAGCAGGCAGTACGAGCAGAGAGACTGACAGACAACGGGACAGAGACACACCCACACACACACACACACACACACAACACACACACAACCCACACACACACACACACACAAGCACACACACCGATAGATACGAACAGACAGAACGCGAGAGAAGAGAAAAAGCGGGCGAAGGCTAGTACAGCGACTCTGCTTCATAGTTTTCCCCCCCGTTTCAGCTTACTTGTTCTCGTTTTTGCATTGAAAAAAACAGCCCCCTTGACACATGGAGAAACACAGCCAAGACGTTTGAAAGGCCGCCCTGTCTCTGGAGTAAAAAAGTCAGCCCCGGAGTGTCTGGACAAAGTGACCCATGTACTGTGGGGGTGCACCAGGTCATTTATAAGCTCTCTCTCTCTCTCTCTCTCTCTCTCTCTCTCTCTCTCTCTCTCTCCTCTCCTCTCTCCACACACACCACACACCCCACACACACAACACAGGCACATACACACACACCGCGCAACACACACATGCCCACACACGCACCACACCACACACACACACCCAACCACACACACACACACACACACACCCCCACACATACACACACACAACAACACACACACACACACACGCACACACGAACTACC
>JADBJO010000521.1:512500-525361 GCA_016801955.1 Conus betulinus | reverse complement strand
ATACGTGCGGGAGCGGTGGGATCTGGATTGCGGCCGTGTGGCAGTCACTTTGATCAGGATCAGGATCACGATCAGGATAAGCACGTTGCGAGAACCTTCTTCCTACAGCGCTGCCTCATGGAGTTGATGGTGTTTGCGATGACGGCCTGGGGGATGTTTTCCCACTCCTGTCGCAGGACGTGCAGCAGCTGTTCCCGATTAGCTGGACGTGGGCGGTTTGCATGGACTCGCCGGCCAAGTTCTCCCCAGATGTTCTCGATTGGATTGAGATCTGGACTGTTCGCAGGCCATGCCATCCTGGTGATCCCAGCTTCCTGAATGAAAGTGTTGACAGCCCTGCAGCGGTGTGGTGTGGCGTTGTCATCCTGGAGGACAGCTTGGGGTCCGATCTGCTGGAGGGTCGCTGTGACCAGAGGCTGTAAGATCTCCTGCAGGTAGCGCTGCCCATTGAGCATGCCCTCCACATGGTAGAGAGGAGTCCTGTAGTGTCGGCTGATGCCTCCCCAAACCATAATGGAGCCACCCTCAAAAGCAGCCGCCTCCTGGATAGCATCATCTTGCAGCTGCTCCTGTGGGCGCCGCCACACCCTGATGCGGCCGTCTTTGGGGCTCACACCATGAAGCGCGATTCGTCGGTGAACAGGACATGGCCCCAATGAGCACGAGTCCACCTCAAATGGTCCTGGGCACCAAGCAAGTCGGCGTGCCCTGTGACCTGCAGTCAGCATGGGCTTCTTCACCGGACGCCTGGAACGCGCAAGGCGGCGGCATGTAGGCGACGCCGAGTGGTCTGCCCGCTTACTGCTGTGTTGGTGGAAGCACGCAGTTGCTGACTCAAGGCATTGGCGGTGGTTGTCCTCTCCCGAAGGGCCTGTCTGCAGAGGTACCGGTCCTCACGTTGTGTGGTTTTCTTGGGACGCCCTGGGCGTGGCCGTTCCTGGACGGTGCCTGTGGTTTGATGGCGCTGTCTCAGACGGATGATGACCGAGTGTGACACTTGCAGCCTTCTGGCCACCTCTCGGACGCCTACTCCGTCCTGCAGCCAGGCGATAGCTCGGGCACGATCGAAATTTCTCAACTTTCGTCTCGCTGGCATGTTGGTGTTGTGCTTCAGAACGGGTATTCGACGGCTTTTATGGCCATTGTGGTGAGCACAAACGCACTCCCATACCTTCATGCTGTCACGTGCATCAGGATTTTCACCTGTAGACAGTTCGAGTCAGTGTGCACGGATTGCTGACAAACAGCTTGTTTTGCCAAACAAGAGCACTTTTCTGCACGCTCAAGGGGAGTCAGTGCAGCTGTTGCATGCTTGGCAGTATCAATTACTAACCTTTATTTGATATTTGATTTTGAAAGCACCTAAGGCATTCTGCGGTGTAGTCCTTAACTTATGTTGAAGTCTGCAGGTTACAGTTAGAACGGAAAAGAGAGAGTAGCCCATATTCTTATTCTTAGCTCTTTGCTAAAACCTTCTTCAGGTAAACAAAACGTATTTCAAAATTTTGGTGTATTTACATTTTAAAACTTTCCGACCCAGTGAAAGTAATGCCCCAAACGGCCCATCCCCGAGTTCAGCTCACTGGGACCCTGTTGTGGCGCTGCATCACCTATCCTATTCTAAGATTGACCTACACAGGACAAAAAAAAAATTTAAATACATTATTTTGCAGTTTAGTGCCAGGGTGGCAGCATGGTGTCTCAGCTGATTGCCGCAGAGAACGCTGCCACAGAGCCTGCCTGGACGACTTGCTCGTTCAGTTCATTCCAGTCCATGACGGTCTGCACGAAGTAGGAGCGCTGGTACTGCTCGGTGCATGACTCTGGGACTGCATATCCACGGCTGCTGTTTGGTGTGAATTTTGTGACGATGTTGCTTGTCACGAAGCCATGAAACATTTTTGGACGGATTTTTCTCTTTGATTTGTGGACCTGAATTGGGTTGGTACTCCAGCAGACTTTAGGTGACAGTCTCTGTGTATTTTTTTTCCCGCCCTGACCCCACACTACTTTCTTCAACCTCTGATACAAATTTCATCGTCAAAAAAACAAACAATCAAACAAACAGTGGGAAAAAAGGACAAACATGCTTAATACAGACAGCACTTCTCTCGGATTCTTTCTTGCTGACGCTCTGTCAAAATTACGTTTTGTTGTCGGTGTTGCTGTTGCTGTTGTTGTTCTGCTGCTGCTGCTGATGCTGTTGTTATTGTTGTGTTGTTGTTGTTGCTGCTGCTGCTGTTGTTTATTGCTGTTGTTCTTGTTGTTCTTATTTTTGTGACGTCGATGCCTAAAAGGACCTCCTGCTTTTTTCAACGTCTACGACATATTTCATTTAAAAAAAATATCCAACCCCCCCTCAACCTTGTTTTTCTGTCTCATCTTCTCTGTCAGCCTGGTGTTATTAAAGCAAATGATAAGAAATAAATAAAATTAGCACAGGTAAACACGTACCTGCAATATCTGCGGTGTCCCGTATCATTGGACCCAAATTTCCCCCCCCATCCCCCCCCCCCCTCCACCCCCCCCATTCCCCCCCCCCCCCCCCCCCTGCCCCCCCTTGCCCACCGACTCCCCTTCTCCGATCAGTTGGCAGCTTGCCTTAACCTACTCGCTTTACCTGCTCCAACACCAAAAGACTTCCATTACCCCGCCCCCGCCCACTTCTCCGTTACGTCTCGTAACAATGGAAATGACAAATGTAACCGCAACAACACCCCCATCACCCACCCCCATCACCCACCCCCCATCCCGTCACCCCGCCCCCGCTCCCACCCTCCCCTCAACCCCCTTAACCCTTCCCTTCTTCCTCCCGAACCATTTCCGTTTCCGACCCCCACCTTCCTGTCTGTCTTTTTCAGGATTTAGTCCCTTGTGTCATCCATCAAAACGCGCCTGTTTATGGCTCTGTCCGCTGCGTGACAAAGCCGTGATAGATCAGGTGCAATCGGAGACAGGCTTTCATCACACACACGGGCCCCGTCGCACCCCACCGCCCGGAGAGCAGCAGCATCGTGTGTTGAAGGTCAGAGGAACTGCTGACTCAGGTGACTGGTACTGCTGATTCAAGAAAAGAGCTCGGCTGATTCAAGAGAAGAGCACCGCTGACTGAAGAGAAGAGAACTGCTGATTGAAGAGAAGAGCATGGCTGATTCAAGAGAAGAGGACTGCTGATTCAAAAGAAGAGCATTGCTGATTGAAGAGAAGAGCTCTGCTGATTCAAGAGAAGAGCACTGCTGATGATTGCAAGAGAAGAGCTCTGCTGATTCAAGAGAAGAGCATGGCTGATTCAATAGAAGAGCACTGCTGATTGAAGAGAAGAGCACTGCTGCTAGTTGAAGAAGAGAAGAGAGCACTGCGGATTCAAGAAGAACTGAAAAGAAGAGCTGATTCAAGAGAAGAGCACAGTGATTTCAAGAGAAGAGCAAGGCTGATTCAAGAGAAGAGCATGGCTGATTCGAGAGAAGAACATGGTTGATTCAAGAGAAGAAGATGGTTGATTCATAGAAGAACATAGCTGATTGAGAGAAGAGCTCTGCTGATTGAAGAGAAGAGCACTGCGGATTCAAGAGAAAAACCGCTGATGTTGAGAGAAGAGCACAGTTGATTCAAGAGAAGAGCAAGGCTGATTGCAGAGAAGAGCATGGCTAATGCGAGAGAAGAGCACTGCGGACTGAAGAGAAGAGAACGGCTGATTGAAGAGAAGAGCACTGCTGATATCAAGAGAAGAGCACTGCTGATTCAAGAGAAGAAGACACGGGTGAATGAAGAGAAGAGCATGGTTGATTCAAGAGAAGAGCACTGCTATTGAAGAGAAGAGCACGGCTGATTCAAGAGAAGAGCATGGCTGATTCAAGAGAAGAGCACGGCTGATTCAAGAGAAGAGCACGGCTGATTGAAGAAAAGAGCACGGCTGATACAAGAGAAGAGCATGGCTGATACAAGAGAAGAGCACTGCTATTGAAGAGAAGAGCACGGCTGATGATTAAAGAGAAGAGCACTGCTATTGAGAGAAGAGCACAGCTGATTAAAGAAGAGCATGGCTGATACGAGAGAAGAGCACGGCTGATTCAAGAGAAGAGCACGGCTGATTCAAGAGAAGAGCACAGCTGACTGAAGAGAAGAGCATGGCTGATACAAGAGAAGACCACTGCTGATTCAAGAAGAGAGCGCGGCTGATTCAAGAGAAGAGAACTGATGATTCAAAATAAGAGAACTGCTGATTCAAGAGTAGAGTATTGCCGACTCCTAACGTAAGCGTGGTTGTCTCCTAGGATCATCACTACTGACTCCTACCCTAAGCCTCGTTGTCTCTCATAAAAACACTGCTGACTCAAATGAAGGGCAATGCTGACTACAAAAAAAAAAAGAAGAAAACTCATGACACAGATGGAACGTTTCACCAATTGACGAGAAATAGAACTACTGATTTCCAAGACAGAGCTGCCCGAATCAACAGGAAAGCCTCGTCGGTTCATGTGGAAGAGTACCACCAACTTAAAAAAAGAACCGCAATCAGGTCAGGAGGATCACTTGTAATGAATCAAGGGGACAGCACCGAGCTAAGGGGAGGGACCGGGAAGGGCACTGCTCAGCCAAGGTAAGAACACGAATGAATGACGACGAGATTGCTGGTGAATCCAGATAGGAGCCCCGCTGAATCCAGTGCCAGAGGATTGCTGAATGAAAACCAGAGAACAGCAGACTATGGCATCGGCTGTGTCGTACCCCCAGGCAAAACTGAGCCGGCCAGTGAGAGGGGGATCATCGTTGCTGGCATCAAAGAGGAAGCATGACTGAATCCAGGAATGAGGACGATAGCCAGCTCTATTGAAGAGCTCGTTTCGCCAAATCCATGTGCCGGGGTCGCTGACAAAACAACAACAAAAACAACAATAACACAAACAAAAATGAAGATTTATATATATATATATATATATATATATATATATATATATATATATATAATACCACTAAAATGCCTAATAAAATTCTTTAAGTGCTCAACCCCTTTTAGTGAGCTTTCTCCCCATTGGAGATGGTCTCCCACTTTGGAGACTATAAGCTTGCTGAAGGTTCATTTTGAGAAGCATTTATTTATTCCCCATTCACCCGCTCAAGCACATACTGTCAGTTGGGCAGAATCATCTACCACTGCAGATATGAAGGCTTGTCGCCCCCCTATTTCTATAATTTGAGACATAAGAGCAAGCTTTGTTTATAATTCAATATTTCTTGCAGTCATTGCACACCTAGCTGCTCTGTAAGTTGCTGGAATGGTGCTCGGTACTTATCCTTGGAATTTATTGTTTCATTGTAATTTAGTCCCTTGCGGATTCATTCCAAGAACTGGCCCTCAGCACTTGTGTCTTAAGAGGTTATCTTTTTTATATATTTTCTACTTTTCACAAGTGTGTCCATTTCTGCGAAAATCAGTCTAATGCCCCCAAAAATTCATTTTTTAGATTTTGGCTTCATAAAGTGTGGAATCACTTAAAGACTGTATTAAAGTCAAAGTAAAAAGAAAATAGAATTGTGGGGGCTTAAGCCTGATTTTCGCAGAAATGGACACGTACATGGATCATACTTCACTAAGACCATTGATTCTTTATCAAGGACAGGGTGGTACAAATTACAGGACTAGTCTAATGTTGAACACTTTGAAGGAAAAAAAAAAAGTGCAAAGTCATGTTAACCCTTTAATTTTGATTGTCAAGGGTTTTTGTTTGTTTGTTTCTCTCTTGAGGAAAAAAAAATTACTTGCCGTTTATCATTGGTTTTTTGTATTAACTCATTAATTTATAGCTTTCTGAAAAAAAAAGGTCAACATTAGAGGGCTCTCACGCACTAGAAAGTACGCTCACACTTTTTAGATTCAGGAGAAAAGGCAGGCAATCGTAAAATAGTTCAAAGTCACAAAATTAATAAAATCAACAACAACAACAAAAATATGGAAATGAGAAGGAAAAAAGACGACAAAGAAACAAAGATAAAACCAAAATTAATTATATTCTTCGTCATTGTAGGTATTGGAGCAGCCAACTTTTGAACTCTCTCTCTCTCTCTCTCTCTCTCTCTCTCTCTCTCTCTCTCTCTCTCTCTCTCTCTCTCTCATTCCGACTTTCATTAGGACAACAAATTTTGAAAAAAAAGACCATTCTCTGCTGTCAATGACTGACCAAGTTAATGAAACTGAAAGACACCTCAAATAATATCAGTCACACGCTCCAAGTGACCACAAAGGTTGGACAAATAAATGTTCTCTATGCTGAGAGTTGAACCAAGTTAATGAAACAGAAAGAACTCTGATAGCATCTGTCACCACTGCTCAAAGTGACCACAAAGGACGGACAAATAAATGTTCTCTATGTTGAGAGTTAAACCAAGTTAATGAAACAGAAAGAACTCAAATAACATGTCACCCGCTCAAAAGTGACACAAAGATTGGACAAATAAATTTTCTCTTTGTTGGGAGTTGAACCAAAGGCGGGAAAAGCGGATGGTGGGGCAACTAACCCCTAGGTGTTTTATGTACCACAGTGTACACCACAATCGTCGTTTGGGAGAAGGCCGGGTTGCTGCGGTGTATATCTCGACATCAGTCGCCCATGATCTCAGTTCAGTGGTTTCGTTAGTGTTGAGATAATCGCCAAGGTCCAAGTTAGCATAGAGAAACGCCTTTGCATTTTTACACACATGAAATCCACGATTTTGGCTCGAATCTCAGGGTGGTAGTTTTCTGTGCCACAAATCTCAAAACTAATTGCTCTGTAAAAACAATTGCCGTCCCCAATGATTCTATTGGTGAGAGAGCGGTTTGGAGAGCTTGGGCTTTGGGGTCGAAATGGCAACAACAGGGGTACAGGAGGACGAAGACAATGTGATGATCTGAGACGCCATCTTTCATTTGTTGGTGTAAATACCTGTGGCTCAGGAGATTCAAAACCTGTAATGGTTACATCGTCGCTACCAACACTATTTCTTCCTGTGTCACCCTGCATGCCTATGTCACTGTGCATGCCAGTGTCACCCTGCATGCCTATGTCACTGTGCATGACTATGTCACTCTGCATGCCTATGTCACCCTGCATGCCTATGTCACTCTGCATGCCTATGTCACCCTGCATGCCTATGTCACTCTGCATCCATGTGTCACTCTGCATCCATGTGTCACTCTGCACGCCTATGGTCACTCTGCATCCATGTGTCACTCTGCACGCCTATGGTCACTCACATCCATGTGTCACTCTGCATGCCTATGGTCACTCTGCATCCATGTGTCACTCTGCACGCCTATGGTCACTCTGCATCCATGTGTCACTCTGCACGCCTATGGTCACTCTGCATCCATGTGTCACTCTGCATGCCTAGGCTCACTCTGTATGCCTATGTCACTCTGTATGCCTATGTCACTCTGCATGCCTATGTCACTCTGTCTTCCTGTGTCACTCTGCATGCCTATGTCACTCTGTCTTCCTGTGTCACTCTGTATGCCTATGTCACTCTGCACGCCTATGGTCACTCTGCATCCATGTGTCACTCTGCATGCCTATGCTCACTCTGCATGCCTATGTCACTCTGTATGCCTATGTCACTCTGCATGCCTATGTCACTCTGTCTTCCTGTGTCACTCTGCATGCCTATGTCACTCTGTCTTCCTGTGTCACTCTGTATGCCTATGTCACTCTGTATGCCCTATGTCACTCTGCATGCCTATGTCACCCTGCATGCCTATGTCACTCTGCATGCCTATGTCACTCTGTCTTCCTGTGTCACTCTGCATGCCTATGTCACTCTGTCTTGTCACTCTGTCACTCTGTATGCCTATGTGTGCACTCTGTAAGCCTATGTCAATCTGCATGCCTATGTCACTCTGCATGCCTATGTCACTCTGTCTTCCTGTGTCACTCTGTATGCCTATGTCACCCTGCATGTCGATGTCACCCTGCATGCCTATGTCACTCTGTCTTCCTGTGTCACTCTGTATGCCTATGTCACTCTGTCTTCCTGTGTCACTCTGCGTGCCTATGTCACTCTGTCTTCCTGTGTCACTCTACATGCCTATGTCACTCTGCATGCCTATGTCACTCTGTCTTCCTGTGTCACTCTGCATGCCTATGTCACTCTGTCTTCCTTGTGTCACTCTGTATGCCTATGTCACTCTGTCTTCCTATGTCACTCTGCATGCCTATGTCACTCTGTCTTCCTGTGTCACTCTGAATGCCTATGTCACTCTGTCTTCCTGTGTCACCCTGCATGCCAATGTCACCCTGCATGCCTATGTCACTCTGCATGCCTATGTCACCCTGCATGCCTATGTCACCCTGCATGCCTATGTCACTCTGTGCATGCCTATGTCACTGTGCATGCCTATGTCACTGCATGCCCTATGTCACTCTGCATGCCTATGTCACTGCATGCCTATGTCACTGCATGCCTATGTCACCCTGCATGCCTATGTCACTCTGCATGCCTATGTCACCTTGCATGACAATGTCACCCTGCATGCCTATGTCACTCTGCATGCCTATGTCACTCTGCATGCCTATGTCACCCTGCATGCCTATGTCACCCTGCATGTCTATGTCACTCTGCATGCCTGTCTGTCACTCTGTCACTTCCTGTGTCACTATCCTCCCTGTCTCACTATCCTCTGTCTTTTCTGCCATTTTTCTCATCTTTCTGATTGCTCCTCTTATTGAAGAAATGGGGGATTGTGGTTTGAGTCTTTGCACTAGCCAAGTGTGTGTGAAGGGCTTCTGTGAACACAGAAAGAGGATGAACGAGAGAGAGTCACTGGAAGCGCCAACCTGCAAACAGTAGGAGTTTCATGTTTGCACTCAAGCTAAGACTTCTCTGCTGGTGATCACTTTTGCCAGTTCGCCAAAGTCATCATTGTCGTCAGACTCTGCCTCATAGGTGACTGTTGCTGTTGATGATGATGTTGATGGGGCAGTGAGTGGGATGTCATCACGTGATGTCTGAAGATCGGCATCCACGTTGAAATAGTCTTCATCCAGAATGTTCAACTCTCTTGAACAGCCTGGAGAGAAGTGGTTCTGGAGCAGCAATGTTAGCACTTGTAGTTTTACAGTCGCTGCCAGTCAATGCAGTAGGCACAAAGCCTGCCTTTTTGAAGCCGTTTGAGATGGTGGCTGGACTAACTTGATCCCATGCTCGCTTTAGCATCATCAAAGAGTCAAGGATGCTGATTTTAAATTCATCCCTTGCCATTCCTGCATCTATGTGCGCGATCAATTTCAAAAGTTTGCTTTTCTGTAGTGTACTTTGATGTTTTGTATGATTCCTTGATCGAGAGGTTGCAACTTTGACGTTGCATTGGGTGGTAGAAACAAGAGCTCTGTAGCCTTCAACTGAAGTGACTTCTCATGTGCCGAACAGTTATCCACCAAACCAGCAACACCTTGCGCGTTTGATAATGCGTGGTTTTATCAAAGGCTGTCAGCCAGTCTCTGAAGAGTTCTGGATTCATCCATGCCTTGGTGTTCGCTGCATACTGAGTAGGCAGGGATTTGACGCCTGCGAAACAGCGAGGTTTTGGGAATTGTCCAATTGTCAGGAGAGGCATCTTTTCTGTGTCATCCATATTTGTGCAAACGAGAAAGGTCAATCGTTCTTTTGACTGTTTACCGCCAAAACATTTTTCTCCTTTAAAAGCAAGGTTTTTGTCAGACAACAGACGCCAAAATAGACCGCTTTTCGTCGGCATTAAATGTGTCTTTAGCCTTGTAACGGTAAGTGTGGGTTTTAGAACTTGCTCCACCCATGCGTCTGTGATTAGTTCATCAACCGACTCACGCTCACCAGACATTTTCTTAAAGACAATACCGTGCCTGTTTTTAAATCTGTGTAGCCAACCATCACAGCAGCGCCAGTCTTGTATGCCTATTCTTTTTTTTTTTTTTTTAATTCTTCCGCTTTTTGCTTGAACAGTGGCCCACAGATTGAAACGTTATCCGACCTTGCTTTTATTTTTTCACTATTTTATTACAGTCAAACTCTAATAAGCGAAACCGCCAGGGGATTTTTTTTTTCTCCATTATTAGATGTTTGATTTACCGATACCAATGGAAAATTCTGGAAAATGATGTCATATGTTCCCTATGTTTAGGCCATCTGACGTCGGATAAGAGAAAGTTTTTTTTTTTTTTTTTTTTTTTTTTTTTTTTAGATGGTTTCGCTTATCCGAGTTTCCATTTGATTTACCGAGACCAACAGAAAATTCTGTAATGTGACGTCGTATGTTCCGATTTAAGTTTCCGCTTAGCCGAGTGTGAAAAAGACAAATTAGGTTTCCCTTAACCGAAGTTTACCTCATCAGAGTTTTCCTTATCCAATGTAAAATTAGTCATACAAAGAACAGTTTCGGCCGGGAATAAAAAATTAGTTTCCCTTATCAGAAGTTTCCTTAAGCGAGTTTATCATAAACAGCATCGTTCCGTATTGCATTTCCACTGTGGCCCCTATAATTTTACACATCTCACTTAAAAAAAAACACTCTCTGCATCTCCAGCTTACTCAGGAACTAGTCTACATCTCAAAGGCCCTGTAATTAGCTTACTCGGGAACCAGTCTATATATCTCAGAGGCCCTATAAATTAGCTTACTCAGGAACCAGTCTACATCTCCTCAGAGGCCCCTATAATCAGCTTACTCAGGAACCAGTCTACATCTCATCCGAGGGCCTATAATTAGCTTACTCAGGAACCAGTCTACATCTCATCCGAGGGCCTATAATTAGCTTACTAAGAAACCAGTCTACATCTCCTCAGAGGCCCTATAATTAGCTTACTCAGGAGCCAGTCTACATCTCCTCAAAGGCGCCATAATTACACAGATTTACTCAGGAACCCGTCTGTATTTGCTCAAAGGCCCTGTCATTAGACAGCTTACTCAGGAACCCGTCTGCATCTTCTCAAATGCCCGATAATTGCACAGCTCACTCAGAAACCAGTCTGCATTTACAGCTTACACAGGAACCAGTCTTCATCTCCTCAAAGGCCCTATAATTACACAGCTTACTCAGGAACTGGTCTACATCTCTTCAAAGCCCCTATATATTAATTACACAGCTTACTCAAGAACCAGTCTATATCTCCTCAAAGGCCCTATAATTACACAGCTTACTCAGGAACTGGTCTACATCTCCTCAAAAGCCCTATATAATTACACAGCTTACTCAGGAACCGGTCTACATCTCTTCAAAGGCCCTGTAATTACAGAGCTTACTCAGGAACTGGTCTGCATCTCCTCAAAGGCCCTATAATTAAACAGCTTACTCAGGAACCGTCTACATCTCCTCAAAAAGCCCTATAATTAAACAGCTTACTCAGGAACCGGTCTACATCTCCTCAAAAGCCCTATAATTACACAGCTTACTCAGGAACCGGTCTACATCTCCTCAAAAGCCCTATAATTACACAGCTTACTCAGGAACCGGTCTACATCTCTTCAAAGGCCCTGTAATTACACAGCTTACTCAGGAACTGGTCTGCATCTCCTCAAAGGCCCTATAATTAAACAGCTTAGTCAAGAACCAGTCTATATCTCCTCAAAGGCCCTATATTATATGCAGCTTACTCCAGAACCAGTCTATATCTCCTCAAAGGCCCTATAATTACACAGCTTACTCAGGAACCGGTCTACATCTCCTCAAAAGCCCTATAATTACACAGCTTACTCAGGAACTGGTCTACATCTCCTCAAAGGCCCTATAATTACACAGCTTACTCAAGAACCAGTCTATATCTCCTCAAAGGCCCTATAATTACACAGCTTACTCAGGAACCGGTCTACATCTCCTCAAAGGCCCTATAATTATACAGCTTACTCAGAAAACCGGTCTACATCTCCTCAAAGGCCCTATAATTATACAGCTTACTCTGGAACCGGTCTACATCTCCTCAAAGGCCCTATAACTACACAGCGTACTCAGGAACCGGTCTACGAGCGGCTGTTGCATTTGTGGAGAAATCAAGATGCAGGTGAAAGGCCAGTTCTGTGCTTCACGGGAAGACTTCACTGCTGGGGAATGTTTCGTCGTGTGGGATTTTATTTTCACCAGCAATCTCTCTCTCTCTCTCTCTCTCTCTCTCTCTCCTCTCTCTCTCTCTCTCTCTCTCTCTCTCTCTGTATATATATATATATATATATATATATATATATATATATATATATATACACATACATGCATGCATTCATAGATACATACATACATACATACATACATACATACATACATACATACACATTCCTGCACACACACACACACACACACACACACACACACACACACACACACCACACACACACACACACACACACCAATCATACTACAACAACATACTATGGTATTGCACACCAGCCTTTTTCTGAGATAGCATTCTTCTTAAAACCGAAAAGGCAGAGGAGTTAAGTTACCACTTTCCGCGGTCACTGAGGAGAAACAATCAGGTTTCGAAATACCGGTATCTGACCAGGAGTTATATGTTAGTGAGTTTCCTCCCCATTGGAGAGTGTCTCCCTCCTTGGAGACTATAAGCTTGTTGAAGACTCACTTGAGAAGCATTTATTATTCTCCACTCACCCTCCCAAGCACATACCGTTAGTTAGGCAGAATTAATTGCCACTGCACATATGAATGCTTATCTCCCCCTATTTCTTCACTCAAAGACATAAGAGCAAGTTTTGTTTTATGATTAAATATTTCTTGCAGTCTTTGCAACACCAAGCTGCTCTGTAAGTTGCTGGAATGGTGCTCGGTTACTTATCCTTGGAATTTATTAATCAATCATATATATATATATATATATATATATATATATATATATATATATATAT
>JADBJO010000521.1:497500-502500 GCA_016801955.1 Conus betulinus | reverse complement strand
ATTATATATTCTTAAGTATACTAAATATAGCATTCATCCTATTCATCTTCAGGTTCAAATTATCTCCCTTTTCATGCGCATGTAGCATTACAGAGGCAGAGCTCAGAACGGAAATCTTTTCCATCCTCACTGTCGTGGACTTAGAATTGGCGCCTTTATGATTATAAAGGAGGTCAAGCAACGAGGATAGCACATAAACCTCACGCCTTGACTCACCACTCATACGGAAGTGTATAGAATTTGGCGAATCATGATACGTAAATTGATACCTTGAAATAGAAGAGACTGAGACGAAAAATATAGACGGGGGGGTAACTAATTAATCCGGTTTCATTCCAAATCCACTTCATCGTCGACATAAAGCAGACAAATGTCTTGAAGTCATTCCGGACTTCTTATGAGGTAACTCGGACGGGCAATTTGTGCTCCAGATCCTTTGCCGAGTCCAATGATTTTCACTTCCGACCATGTTTCCTTGCTGATCAGCCTCGCGCAGCTTCTTCAAAATGTTCAATGTACTTTGCGTCACTGCTGTGGAGTTTGGGATTGTTGATGAGTGCAGTGGGTTTATATGTGTGTGTGTGTGTGTGTGGGGGGGGGGGGGGGTAAGGGGAGGGTGTTAGTGGGGTGTATGGGGGTATGTGGGTGGTGTGGGTGTGGGTAAGGGTGTGGGTGCGTGCGTGCCTACGTACGTGCGTGCGAGTGTGTGTGTGTGTGTGTGTGTGTGTGTGTGTGTGTGTGTGTGTGTGTGTGTGTTTGGGGGGGGTAAGAAAATGAACAGCTAGAGGTTTAAAAAAAAGGGATTTGTTTTTAAATCAAGCCCTCAGGCCATACTTGCTCTACCCACCCATCCCCCACCCCGCTTACCCCTTGTTCCCCAGATAGTTATGTCCCCCTAATGGTGGGAAGAACAGTGGGAACGTTCACTGTCAACATCGCCCTGTGAAGAGAAAAAAATGCTGTGTCTTGGATGTCACAATACAGGTCAACAATAGAGAGCAAGAATGCCGACTGCTCCCTGGACCAATCACAGGACATAACTGTTTATGACACATGTGCAGCAATTTTGGCGGTACATCGAACTAAAAATCCTTCCTGACCTCCAACCTTTAGACACTATGTTGGATTTTTTTGTGACCTCCAACCTTTAGACACAATGTTGGATCTTTTTTGTGACCTCCAACCTTTAGACACAATATTGGATTTTTTTTTGTAACGTCTAACCTTTAGACACAATGTTGGATTTTTTTTGTTACCTCCAACCTTTAGACACAATGTTGGATCTTTTGTTGTGACCTCCAGCTTTTAGACACAATGTTGGATCTTTTTTTGTAACGTCCAACCTTCAGACACAATGTTGGATTTTTTTTTTGTGACCTCCAACCTTTAGACACAATATTGGATCTTTTGTTGTGACCTCCAACCTTTAGACACAATGTTGGATCTTTTTGTTGTGACCACCAACCTTTAGACACAATGTTGGATCTTTTGTTGTGACCTCCAACCTTTAGACACAATGTTGGATCTTTTTTGTGACGTCCATCCTTCAGACAAAATGTTGGATTTTTTTTGTGACGTCCAGCCTTTGGACACAATATTGGATCTTTTGTTGTGACCTCCAACCTTTAGACACAATGTTGGATCTTTTTAGGTAACTTCAAACCTTTAGACAAAATGTTGGATTTTTTTTTTGTGACGTCCAACCTTCAGACACAAGTTTGGATGTTTTTGTGTGTGTGTGTGACGTGACAGGGGTTTAAGCAGAAAGATGCTGATTTAAGGTTGTTTAAACTTCATCCCACCCACCCCATGTCTGTCTGTCTGTCTGTCTGTCTGTCTGTCTGTCTCTCTCTCTCTCTCTCTCTCTCTCTCTCTCTCTCTCTCTCTCTCTCTCTGTCTTATTCATACCATTAACATACGTACTAGGCTACGTTCAAAACATATTCCCTTAGACAGCTCCGTCTACATGGATGAGCTGCTAGTGTTGGTCTCTAAATTAAACATAAAGTCTTCCTTATTCTCAGTTACTCTTTCAACTTGAAGAGGTCATCGCTGGTCGTAAATTTAAGCGCTACCAGCTCCCGAATGTTCTGAAACTGTACACATTTTTTTTTGTGAAATCTGACGGATTCAACATAGTCTTTGATTGGGTTTCTGATCATGTTGCCATACGAGACAATGAGGTGGCTGATCAACTGGCCGAAAATGTCCTAGGTGAAGAACTGTGCGGGATCTCTGTCCCTCAGACCGTGGTGGCACCCTACCCATGTCCATCTCCATGGCACAGCCCAAAGGGACGATGCCACAACCACGCTGCTCACATCATGATGAAGAGACGTTTTCAGTCAAGTGTGAATGTCACAAAGACACGCAGCTTTCCTGGAGCTCATGAAGGAATGACCATGATTTGCTGACCATGACTTTCCAACTACGTCTGAAGACAATCAGCAAACAGAAGCACACACGGCTCAAGTTTGACCTTAAAAAAGCTGAAGGACCCTGAGGTAGCAGAGGAATTTCAGGCCATGATAGGCGTGAAAATTGCAGCACTCTCCATCACTGACGTGGAAGAAGATACAGACGTCGGCACACTACTTGTAAACCCCTTTCAACACTGCGGTGACCAAAACTGCCATTGAGATCTTCGGCGCACAGCGCCCCGTCAAAAAGCGTCGGGTCACAGCAGGCGTTCTTGATTTGTGCGACGACAAGAGGAGAGAACTGAAGCGCGAGAAAAATTAAGACCGATGGAACAAAACAGTACAGAGCACTTACAGGGGGAGATAAAGGAAAATAGAAGCAAGCAACGGAGACATGGATAGAGGAGCAGTGCCAAGACCCTGAGGATAACCTGCTGAAGAACAACAACAACCTGCAGAAGAACAACAGTAGGAAAGTACACCAACTTGCAAAACACATGACAACTCAAACTCTGTCCAAACCCAGAACAAGGGCTTTACCATTTGCCGCAGGTGGCCATAAAAACCTACATGCCATTCATTGGAACCATTGTATTATTTAAAAGGCGGAGAAGCTTGACTGGGAATTGCATGTGACGTACCTCTCACACCACGAAGCGTGTTGTTGTAGAGTGTTGGGACTCGCATGAAGTCAGCCCTAAACGCTTCACGGCACGCCCCGTGACAACATGCATCACAGATGTTCCACCAGAGGTCAATGTTCAGTTCCTGAAAGACAGGAATAGTTTTCATCGGCTCTAAAGTTTTATAGAAGAAAGATTCTGAAGCAATTTTTTTACGTGTTTAAAAAAAAAGTCTGGTTTCAAGTGTGTGTGTGTGTGTGTGTGTGTGTGTGTGTGTGTGTGTGTGTGTGTGTGTGTGAGCGTGTCTGAAAGTGCGCGCACGCGTGCTAATGTGGCCGAGCACTTTTGTAAATGGGCGTGCGTGCGTGCGTGCGTGCGTACGTGCGTGCGCACGTGCGTGCGTTTGTGCGCGTGCGTGCGTGTGTGTGTGTGTGTGTGTGTGTGTGTGTGTGTGTGTGTGTGTGTGTGTGTGTGTGTGTGTGTGCGTGCGTGTATCTGTGTGTGTGCGCACTCGCGCGCGCGCTCTCTCGCACGCGTGCACACACACACACACACACACACACACACACACACACACACACACACACACACACACACACCATCTGGGTTTTTTTTTCTTCCTACGCCGCCGCCCCGTACTCCGTGTAGACAGACGACTGCAACAGTAAAGCACTGCCAGTCATCCCGAAATCAAACAAGCCTAAGGTGCAACTTACAAGCCAGCAGTCTAAATACCGCCCCTAGTAGAAATCCTCCTCCCGTGGGCGTAGGTCCGTATTGCGCATCTCAAATACTCGGGGCCTGATGAATGCTGCTCATCCATCCCCTTCAAAGTGGAGTCTCCTGGCATGAGGGGAGGGGGGGGGGGGGTATGGTAGGGGGGGGGGGGGGTAGGCCTATCAATTTCAGAGCTGATGATGAAGGGGCCCGGAGCCGCTTGGAGAGGGTCGGTCAGTGCGGGCCGCTTAGGCCAAACTCCCCTGCTACGTTTGTTTGTGTGCGCGCCGTCTGTCCAACTGTCGCCCCACACTCTCTCTTCGCACGAGGAGAGAGAGAGAGAGAGAGAGAGAGAGAGAGAGAGAGAGAGAGAGAGAGAGAGAGAGAGAGAGAGAGAGAGAGAGAGCGAACCAACAAATTTTTTTAATGAGGGAAAATAATAAGCACAGTAAAGCAGTTTTTTTTTCATAAAAAAAGGATAATGATATGCGACTTCAAAAGTGAACGAACTATATAAATATGAAATACAAAATGCAATAAAAATAAAAAAAAAGAAGAAGAAAAAAAAAAAAAAAGACAAGCAACTTTTCACAAAAAAACAACTCTGCAAATAAATGTTTTTTCAAAACATTGAGAAGGGAAGGACGTCAATGATAGGTGGAAAGGTGAAGAGAGCGTCATCAGAAGAGATAGAGAAAACGTAAGGAAGGAACACCAAATAACATTCACATACATTGAAAGATTACTATACTTGAATCCATACACACGATTTTAACAACAAAGAAGTATGAAGAAAAGTCAGACAATGTTATTCTTAGTCATCACTGTTCAGAAAGTTTAGCATCAGATATGAAAAGTATTGTCCATAGAAAAACGTTAAGAGAGAGACAGACAGACAGACAGACAGACAGACAGACAGAGACAGAGCGACAGAGCGGAAGACAGGAGAGTGAGAAGGAGAGAGGGGGGGAGGAGTAAGAGGGTGGGTGGGATGGAAGTGGGGGAGGGGGGAGGGGATGGTGGGGTGGGGGGCGGATAAACTGACAGACGTTCAGGTAAAGACAGAGATAACAACATTCTTTCAAAGAAGATGAGCCAGACATGCATACAGAAAGACGGAGGCAGACAGAGAGAGAGAGACAGAGACAGAGACAGAGAGGGGGGGGGAAGGGAGGGAGAGAGAGACAGAAACACAGACAGACTGAGAGGGGGGAGAGAGAAAGAGAGAGATAAAGACACA
>JADBJO010000521.1:482500-485000 GCA_016801955.1 Conus betulinus | reverse complement strand
TGGTCGGATAAGGGGGGGGGGGGGGGGGAGGGGGGGGGGGGGGGGGGGGGGAGAGAAGGGAGGGAGGAGGGGGAGTGAGGGTAGTGAGGGGATGGGGAGAGGGACGGCAGGGTAGACTGGGGTCGGAGGTGGGGGCGAGGGTCGGTGTTAATCCTTTGATGAAGGCTTTGCAAGATGGAGCAGGCGACTGTTGTCCTCTTGCTGACAGAGCAGGGGGACTGTTGTCTTGCTGACAGAGCAGGGGACTGTTGTCTTGCTGATAGAGCAGGGGACTGTTGTCTTGCTGACAGAGCAGGGGACTGTTGTCCTCTTGCTGACAGAGCAGGGACTGTTGTCTTGCTGACAGAGCAGGGGACTGTTGTCTTGCTGACAGAGCAGGGGACTGTTGTCTTGCTGACAGAGCAGGGGACTGTTGTCTTGCTGACAGAGCAGGGGGACTGTTGTCCTCTTGCTGACAGAGCAGGGGACTGTTGTCCTCTTGCTGACAGAGCAGGGGACTGTTGTCTTGCTGACAGAGCAGGGGACTGTTGTCTTGCTGATAGAACAGGGGACTGTTGTCTTGCTGACAGAGCAGGGGACTGTTGTCTTGCTGACAGAGCAGGGGACCGTTGTCCTCTTGCTGACAGAGCAGGGGACTGTTGTCCTCTTGCTGACAGAGCAGGAGACTGTTGTCCTCTTGCTGACAGAGCAGGGGACTGTTGTCCTCTTGCTGACAGAGCAGGGGACTGTTGTCTTGCTGACAGAGCAGGGGACTGTTGTCTTGCTGATAGAGCAGGGGACTGTTGTCTTGCTGACAGAGCAGGGGACTGTTGTCCTCTTGCTGACAGAGCAGGCGACTGTTGTCCTCTTGCTGACAGAGCAGGGGACCGTTGTCTTGCTGATGACAGAGCAGGGGACTGTTGTCTTGCTGACAGAGCAGGGGACCGTGTCCTCTTGCTGACAGAGAGGGGGACTGTTGTCTTGCTGACAGAGCAGGGGACCGTTGTCCTCTTGCTGACAGAGCAGGGGACTGTTGTCTTGCTGACAGAGCAGGGGACTGTTGTCTTGCTGACAGAGCAGGGGACTGTTGTCCTCTTGCTGACAGAGCAGGGGACTGTTGTCTCTTGCTGACAGAGCAGGGGACTGTTGTCTTGCTGACAGAGCAGGGGACTGTTGTCTTGCTGACAGAGCAGGGGACTGTTGTCTTGCTGACAGAGCAGGGGACTGTTGTCTTGCTGACAGAGAAGGGGGGACTGTTGTCCTCTTGCTGACAGAGCAGGGGACTGTTGTCCTCTTGCTGACAGAGCAGGGGACTGTTGTCTTGCTGATAGAGCAGGGGACTGTTGTCTTGCTGACAGAGCAGGGGACTGTTGTCTTGCTGACAGAGCAGGGGACTGTTGTCCTCTTGCTGACAGAGCAGGGGACTGTTGTCTTGCTGACAGAGCAGGGGACTGTTGTCTTGCTGACAGAGCAGGGACTGTTGTCCTCTTGCTGACAGAGCAGGGGACTGTTGTCTTGCTGATAGAGCAGGGGACTGTTGTCTTGCTGACAGAGCAGGGGACTGTTGTCTTGCTGATAGAGCAGGGGACTGTTGTCCTCTTGCTGACAGAGAAGGGGACTGTTGTCTTGCTGATAGAGCAGGGGACTGTTGTCCTCTTGCTGACAGAGCAGGGGACTGTTGTCTTGCTGACAGAGCAGGGGACCGTTGTCCTCTTGCTGACAGAGCAGGGGACTGTTGTCTTGCTGACAGAGCAGGGGACTGTTGTGTTGTCCTCTTGCTGACAGAGCAGGCGACTGTTGTCCTCTTGCTGACAGAGCAGGGGACTGTTGTCCTCTTGCTGACAGAGCAGGGGACTGTTGTCTTGCTGACAGAGCAGGGGACTGTTGTCTTGCTGACAGAGCAGGGGACTGTTGTCTTGCTGACAGAGCAGGGGACTGTTGTCTTGCTGACAGAGCAGGGGACTGTTGTCCTCTTGCTGACAGAGCAGGGGACTGTTGTCCTCTTGCTGACAGAGCAGGGGACCGTTGTCCTCTTGCTGACAGAGCAGGGGACTGTTGTGTCTTGCTGACAGAGCAGGGGACTGTTGTCTTGCTGACAGAGCAGGGGACTGTTGTCCTCTTGCTGACAGAGCAGGGGACTGTTGTCCTCTTGCTGACAGAGCAGGGGACTGTTGTCCTCTTGCTGACAGAGCAGGGGACTGTTGTCTTGCTGACAGAGCAGGGGACTGTTGTCTTGCTGATAGAGCAGGGGACTGTTGTCTTGCTGACAGAGCAGGGGACTGTTGTCCTCTTGCTGACAGAGCAGGCGACTGTTGTCCTCTTGCTGACAGAGCAGGGGACTGTTGTCTTGCTGATAGAGCAGGGGACTGTTGCTTGCTGACAGAGCAGGGGACGTTGTCCTCTTGCTGACAGAGAAAGGGACTGTTGTCTTGCTGACAGAGCAGGGGACCGTTGTCCTCTTGCTGACAGAGCAGGGGACTGTTGTTTTGTTGACAGAGCAGGGGGACTGTTGTCTTGCTGA
>JADBJO010000521.1:472500-477500 GCA_016801955.1 Conus betulinus | reverse complement strand
CTTTTTTTTTTTTTTTTTTCTCTCTCTCTGTCCCTGCTCTACGTTCTTTTGTTTAAATGTACGTTTTTAATGACTTACACGTGAAACCTAAGACACGAAATCAGCTAGTTTTCATCATTCAAGGCTATTTTTTTTTCGGAACAGAGTTGATACATAAACAAAAATCCTGTTAGCCAATAGTCGTTGTTTATCGCCAAGCCATGCCATTTTTTTAAAAAGAATTCAACAACGCTTTCCTTAATTCTTCAAACGTTTCTTTCTTTAGAGGTGTGAAAAACGTTACCAGACTAGATTTGGACTCGGCTGGAAGTATTCCTTTGAGTTACCGAGGGCGAGGGAACATAGGACAGCGACAACACACACTCGCCCCCTCTCCCTCTCCCCCCCCCCCTGCCCCCACTCCCCCAGCAGATTCAGCACTGGGCTGATGTCTTCTGTTGGGACCAAGTCATTCCGGTAGTCTTCACTTCGGAATGGATTTGGATCTGCTATGACATTATTCAAATACACCACACCTATAACTGTCTAAACATTCATACATTTTTAAAAAAAAAACCTTTTTAATATCGATACCTTACACAATTGAGAGAGAGAGAGAGAGAGAGAGAGAGAGAGAGACAGACACAGACAGACAGACAGACAGACAGACAGACAGAGAGAAGAAGAAGAAGAAGAAGAAAGAAGAAGAAGAAAGTCATCTTGCTTTCAGCCCAAACGACCATGCTGTCTGCATAAGAGCTGCAATAAACTGAAGAGCACACTTTGTAGGTCTACAAGTCGTAATGCCAAGACTGAAATGAAAAATAAGTCATAATGTTATTAAAAAAGAAGCAAAAAAAAAAAAAAAAAAAAAAAAACCCAGTCCAGAACAACGTCTGCCACCAACCAGTTTCAGGCAGATCAAACATAGGTGGAGAAAGGAAGAGTACAAGGGGGAGGGGGAAAGGGCAGGGATAGAGAATAAGATAGAAAGCAGTCTCGACAGACAGGCAAAAGGCGTCAGGAGAAGAAAAAGGAAAACAATGTGGGGTTTTTTTTTTCAGAAAAAGACAGAAAACCACCACCACCACCACAACAAAAACCGACAGCCAAACATATCTCTCAGTTCAGATGGCCAAGTGCGCGCGCGCGCACGCACGCACACACACACACACACACACACACACACACACACACACACACACACACACACACACACACACACACACACACACACACACACACACACACACGGCGTCGCCCTGGGAGGTGCATACGGAAATGGGGCAATGCCGCTGAGTCACTCAGGAGGGCGGCAGATCCACAGACTTTTGGCGCTCTCTTATCTTGGGCTGGCTTGGTTGCTTCAGCTTTTCTGTCGCCCGCCACGTGACCCTGGCCTACCGAAACCGTTATCCTTGATCGTTGTAGTAGCTGAGGCAGGTGGGGGAGGAGGGGGAAGGGGGATCAGACTAAGAGCAGTAGCAGATTAGTTGTATGTAGCAGCAGCAGCAATAACAGCATTAGCAACAGTAGCTGCCGTAGCAGCAGCAGCAGCAGTGGTAGTAACAGTGGCAGTAGCAGATGCGGTAGTACCAGTAGCAGCAGCAACAGCAGCAGCAGTAGAAGTAGTAACAGCAACAACAGGAGTCACAGAGGTAATACGTCACAGTTGTAAATCAGTAGTACTAACAGTATCTTTGAACTAGCCCAGTCCTCTACAGAAGATCATGATCAGCAGTGTTTGTGGTCACAGCACCAGCCACGCCAGCAACAGCAGTGCCATCAATGAGCATTGTCATAATAGCAGCAGCAGCAGCAGCAGAAGTAGCAGCAGTAGTGTAGTAGTAGTAGTAGTAGTAGTAGTAGTGGGTGGTGATGGTGGTGGTGGTGGTGGTGGTGGTGGTAGCATCAGGGTCGGCATGAGCAGGGGAGGGCACGAGAGGAGGACATGGACATGGAAGAGAAGAGGGGTCAACATCAACCGCAAAGGCAGAGGAAGTCACAGGAGAAACAGCATGTCTCCTAGCAATTACCATCAACAGTCATGAGCCGCAAGATGGAATATGGGACGAGAAAGGAGGAAGGACGGGTGTGAGGGTGGGTGGGTGATGGAGACAACGGAAGGGGTAGGGATACGGGCTGAGACGCTATCCAACCAACGGAATGTTGGATAATCTTACTTTTATTTCGTTTCTTGTAGAAGTAAACTTGCGCGTATAGGAGACCTTGCGCATGCGTTTTTTTTATATTTACAATACTCCTCCCCCTTTCTGAAAGCACATATAGTGTATCATAGTGCAGCTTACGCTCCTGAAATTTCGATTCGTGTCTTAATTGAAATTATGCTTGAGATCTGCGGAAATTTTGCACCATGTTTTTATTTATTTAGAGTAGCTGAATCTATAATCGCTGCTGTTTATGTTGATGTTATATGATTGAAATTCCTGAAACTGTAACTGTCATGCTCAAATGATAATTCTCTTCGTGTATTCATTTTGTATGGATAAATGAGTAGGATAATTCCGCGTATATTCATTGTGTATGAGTAAATGAGTATTTCAGTAGTAGCCTTTACAGGTTGATTTCTCTTGTCTTGTCTCTGTCCACAAGTAATATTGTTATCTCATTTCTAATTGATTCCTATCTGACTCCTCCTTCGCTCCACATTTCCCTGTGCTGTACAAATATTTCAGCTTTTGATACATGTGGTTCATGTTTGTATTATAAGGCCATAACGTAAGCCAAGCATTGCTCCTCTGAACTTTTCTCTTTAGCCAGATTTTACTCAGGTAACACTCTGATCACGTGTGCGTTGCACTCTTTGGGTAGATACTTTGCCGGGTATTCAGACTGTCAAAAATACCCCCTTCATTGCGCATCCAACAGATTTTCCCTTGGAATATTTATATCATTTCCTAGTACTTAACGCGTTTTGATCAGGATGAGGGAGAGACGGGAGGGTGGTGGTGGTGTGGCTGTACATACCTGTTTTGATGCAGTATATTAGTTTGTTTTTTTTTCAGCTTGTTATGTACACCTTACACGTAACTGATATGGGTGGATGTTGCAGTTTATGATGTGTATTACCTCGCTTTAGTACAGGTTAAGTGTCGCCCATTAACTAATGTCCGACAACTCATCGTGACGTCACGCTCTCGGTGTTCTCTCCATGTTAACAAGTGTCACACAATTTTGCCTACCTGGTAAAATGACCCCAGTTGTAATTTGGACTCATTGACTTGGGGGGGAGGGGGGGGGGGGGGGGGGGGAGGGGGGGGTGTGAATTGGTACTGCTTTTCTAAATTCTTTCAGAGCCTGTCAGTTGAAATTTGCTTTGTTTTCTTATTAATTTTAAAAACAATTCTTAATGACTCTGCCAAGAACAAGGACCAACAAATTACAAGACAAAACACAACGCGTTTTGACCTCTTAGGCCTTCTTTAGGCAAGAGAAACAAGATTCAGGACATTGAAAACGAAGAGCAAGCAATCGCTTACGTTATTTCGGCGCAAGATAGGCGGTTTTTTTTTTTTGAATTCTCTTGTTTTTTTTTTTTTTTTTTTTTTTACAAACTGACAAATCTCTCGACACAATTTCCTGTTTGAATAGATATTGGCGTAATTTGATTTGTCCTCTTCTTCTCTGGTTTTTTTTCGTGAACACTTCTGCATTTTTTTTCCAACGCGCCCTTACTTAGAGGATGTTGTTGTTGTTGCTGTTGATGTTGTTGTTGTTGTTGTTGTCGTCGTCGTCGTCGTTGTTGTTCTTGTTTCTTGCTGTTGTTGTTGTTGTTGTTGCTGCTGCTGCTGCTGCTGCTGCTGTTTGCTGCTGCTCATTGCTTTTGCTGCTGCTGCTGCTTGTTGCTGTTTTTGTTGTTGTTCTTTTGTTGTTGTCGTTGTTGTTGTTGTTGCCGTCGTCGTCTGCGTTGCTTTTGCTGTTCTGCTGCTGCTGCTGCTGCTGCTGCAGCTGCTTGTTGTTGTTTTGTTGTCGTTGTTGTTGTTGCTTGTTTGTTTGATTGTTTGTTTCCCGTTCTTGCTTGTACCTGACAGAGTGAAACATTGAATATATCTTCTCTCTCTCTCTCTCTCTCTCTCTCTCTCTCTCTCTCTCTCTCTCTCTCTCTCTCTCCGTGTATGTGTGTGTGTGTGTGTGTGTGTGTGTGTGTGTGTGTGTGTGTGCGTGTGTGCGTGTGCGCCCGCGCGCGCGCGTGTGTGTGTGTGTGCATGTGTGTGTGTGTGTGTGTGTGTGTGTGTGTGTGTGTTTTGCGTGTGTGTGTGTGTGTGTGTGTGTGTGTGTGTGTGTGTGTGTGTGTGTGTGTGTGTGTGTGTGTGTGTGTGTGTGTGTGTGTGACATTATTTTCATCAGATATCATGCGAAATCTCATTCTTCCACTGAAAATGGGTCCCCTGAACGTAGCAAGTGCACTAGCAGGCTGCACGGAGAGTGGTTTTCACAGCTGTGTTCAGAAAACACATCAGTGATGGTTTTGCCTTCCCAAATCTTAAGTAACTGCGTTAAATTGGCAGTGATCAAGGGTTGCGAATGTTCTTTGATTTTTTTTTTATTAAAGACTTTCATCGAAAAAGCCAATAAATCGTTCATCATTTTCGAAAACGATTCCAGACTTGAGAGCTTCTTCTTCTTCTGTGGTCGATTTTATCGGTTGGGTCAGACCTTCAATACGAATCCTACAGTCTTCTCGTGGTCTTGACGGCTGCCCCAAAGCAGTGTCTGCAGCTCTGCACCCTCTGGCCAGGTCTGAGGCCGTAGAACATCATGGGTTTACAGTGCTGGAGGATGTGTTCTGGGGGTCTGAGATCCATTGCCACACGGACATTCGTCTGTGTGGGCACTCTTAATTCGGCTGAGGTGGCTCAGCAGTCAGCAGTGGACAGTCTGAAAGGATTGTTTGCTGGTATCTCTGGAGCTGATGATTGGATCAGCACCACTGTCTGCACCCAGCCTTCTCTTCCACAGGTTTCGGTATTGGTTGTGATGATAGTTTTCTCTGTGTAGAT
>JADBJO010000521.1:450000-467500 GCA_016801955.1 Conus betulinus | reverse complement strand
AAGGAACAAAAACAGCACCACGACAAATGCGCGCACGCGCACGCACACCCATGCGCGCACAGAGAGAGAGAGAGAGAGAGAGAGAGACAGACAGACAGACAGACAGACAGACAGACAGATAGACAGACAGACCGACAGACAGACAGACAGACAGAGAGACTCTACACGTTTAGACATTTCTCTCTCTCTCTCTCTCTCTCTCTCTCTCTCTCTCTCTCTCACACACACACACACACACACACACACACACACACACACACACACACACACACACACACACACACACACACGCACGCACGCACAACGTACAGACGGGAAATAACCAGTGCTTCTGCAGTGATTCACGCAGGAATCACATGTCCCACGTCCCTGAAAGAGTCATGCGCAATTCTGAAGTGTCATTAGCCTCCCCAGGGCTTCTATCAACCATGCAATATTTCTATGGCCAACACAGGCGTTCCCTGACCTCCACAGGAGTTCCTGACGCCCACAGTATATCCCAGACCTCCACAGTATATCCCTGACCCCCACAGTATATCCCTGACCCCCACAGGAGTTTGCTGACCCCCCACAGTATTTCTCTTGCACCCACAGCAGTTCACTGAAACCCACAGCAGTATCCTGACCCCCCATAGGAGTTTCCTGACCCCCACAGTATTTCCCTGGCCCCACAGCAGTTGTCTGACCCCCACCGGAGTTCTGTGATCCCCACAGTATTTTCCTGACCCCCACAGAAGTTCATTGACCCCGCAGGAGTTCCCTGACCCCTACAGGAGTTTCCTGACCCCCACAGTATTTCCCTGACTCCTACAGTATTTCCCTGACCTCCACAGTATTTCCCTGGCTCCTGCAGCAGTTCCCTAACCCCTACAGTATTTCCTGACCCACAGTATTTCTCTGACACCCACAGTATTTCCCTGACCCCCACAGGAGTTTCCTGACCCCCACAGTATTTCCTGGCACCCACAGCAGTTTCTTGACCTCCGCAGGCGTTTCTCTGATCCCCACAATATTTCCCTGATCCCACAGCAGTTTCCAGACCCCACAGCAGTTCCTTGACCCCCCACAGGAGTTCCCTTACCCCACACAGCATTTCTCTGGCCGCCACAGCAGTTTCCTGACCCCTACATGAGTTCTCTGGCCCCGCACAGGAGTTGTGTGACCCATACAGAAGTTGCCTGATCCCCACAGCAGTTCGGAGCAACAAAACAGCTTTGAGTTGTCAGATGTCCACAAGAGTTGCCTGACCCCCCACAAGAGTTGCCTGACCCCCACAAGAGTTGCCTGACCCCCACAAGAGTTGCCTGGCCCCCCACAAGAGTTGCCTGATCAACACAAGAGTTAGATGACCCCGTCAGCAGACATGATCAACTCATAGGCAGGAAATACTGTGACGCTCATGTTGAGCCTGGGGAGACTTGTGGACCTCTCCACATGAAGACGTCAGCGGATCCCAGATAATGTTGTCGGATTATACTGGATTGGATCGGGTTGGATTGGAGGTCATTGAATTGGGCATATTGGACTAAATTATGTTATGTTGGATTGGATCCTGAATTGAATCGATTTGACGGCATTTGGTTGGATTATACTGGAGTGGAGTGGATTGGATCATTATTAATTGAAGGGGTTGTATTGGATTACCTTGTATTAAACTGGATGATGTTGATTTGAATCATTTAGAATGCGATGATACTGATTTACATTGTAACTGATTGTCCTGGATTGTATTGAGCAAACTGGCTTGAACTGGATTCGATTGTATTGTACTGGATTATATTGGAATGAACTCAGTTATATTGGAATGGGATGGACTATATTGAATTGGACTGTCTTATCTTGCATCAGGATGGAGCGCACTGGACCCTGTAAGATTATACTGGAGCGTGTTCAACCGGATGGATGATATTGGATTATATTGGATTTGATTATACTGTGTATAAGTGGATTGGGCTGGATTGGATTATTATGGATCGGATTCTATCGTACATGGTGGGGTTGGACTGGATGCCACTGGGTTGGATTACACTGGATTGGTTCGGTTTATAATGGATTTATTTGGATTGAATCAGATAATGTTGACGGGGTTTGATCAGTTAGGATCAGACTGGATAAGGTTGGAATAGAACCGACTGGTTTATTCTGGATTGTACCGAACTGGATTGAATTGAATTGTTTTGGATTCGACTGGAATTGCTTGGATTGGATGATGATGGATCGGATCGGACTGGATTGAGTTCTACTGCCTAGCAAAGTCTTGCTTCGTATTGTGTTTTCTTTAATTCTGCCAGTCGAATCGTTTTCTGTTGTAGTGTACTTTACATGTGACATCACACTGTATTGTTAATTTGACCGCGTTGTGTTGTGTTGTGTTGTGTTGTGTTGTGTTGTGTGTGTGTTGTGTTGTGTTGTGTTGTGTTGTGTGTGTGTGTGTGTCGTCGTGTGTCGTGTCGTGTCGTGTCGTGTGTGTCGTGTCGTGTCGTGTCGTGTTGTGTGATGTGTTGTGTTGTGTGTTGTGTTGTGTGCTTGTGTTGTGTTGTGTTGTGTTGTGTTGTGTTTGTGCTGTGCTGTGCTGTGTTGTGTTAGATATTATTAGCTCTTATAACGACAAAGCCTTAAAGTCAATGGACCTGAATGACGAATGTCAATTGAGAGATTTGTGTGAGCATCAATGAGCGTGTAAAATTTTCATCATTTGCTCCATCCTTGGTAATAAGCAATGTCGAAAGGTTATACCAATAAGGACAGATCTACACTTTGCAATTGAATTGTTGCATTCTTTTAGGCTTACACTTTGCCGGTGGAGGGGTTGAGCATAGGGAATATTGAGTGGGGAGAGTACTACCGGTGGAGGGGTTGAGCATAGGGAATATTGAGTGGGGAGAGTACTGCCGGTGGAGGGGTTGAGCATAAGGAATATTGAGTGGGGAGAGTACTGCCGGTGGAGGGGTTGAGCATAGGGAATATTGAGTGGGGAGAGTACTGAGCAGAGACAAGAAGGGGGAGGGAGGTGAGCATGCAGAATATCGAGCGGGGAGAGTATTGAGCACACAGACATGAAGGGGGGGGGGGGGGGGGGGGGGGGGGGGGGGGGGCATGGGAAATATTGAGCGGGGAGCGTATTGAGCAGAGACAAGAAGGTGTGTGTGTGTGTGTGTGTGTGTGTGGGGGGGGGGGGGGGGGGGTTAGCATGGGAAATATTGAGCGGGAGCGTATTGACCAGAGACGAGAAGGGGAGTGTATCGAGTAGAGGGAATATCGAGCAGTGGGAGTATCGAGCTGGGGAGATGGGGAGAGGGGAGTATCGAGGTAGCAGAGGGGAGTATCAAGCTGGGGGGGGGGGGGGGGGGGGGGGCTCGCGCGGGCAATTGTATTGATACTCTCCGTTTCAGTGCACTCATCTACCAAATGTTCGTATCAACCTACGCTCTGTTACATACTTGATTTGGGCCATAACTCCGAGTTTATGATGTGTTTCATTAATTTCTATAAAGGTCTCTTACTGCTGAACTAGGTAAAAGAGTTTAATTGGCTACTTTCCTGCAGGTTCGTTTACTTAATTCGCCGTAAATGATAAATCATTTTGGTGAACAAATCATGAAGTGTTCACCGTAAATGATAAATCATTTTTGGTGAACAAATCATGAAGTGTTACAAAGCCATGTATTGTAAAATACATTTTGCACTTGGCCTTGGTGAAATATTAATAACGTATTATTTATATCTGCTCTTCTGCTCGCTTGGAGTTGATTTGTGCGATTTGATGCTGGTGTGTGTATTCTTACATTCGTCGAAGTATTTGACAACGAAAAATGTAAGTATTTTTATATAGGTAATAAGTCGAAGCTTCAACAGATTACATTCCTAAGAACATGCCTGTTGTGTATTGATGAAAATGCAGCGATAACATGACTGGAAATAATATTGCCACTGTTTATTAGTCTGCCAAATTAGGTTCTGCTAGCAATTATAACTGACAAGACTGTAGCCTTGTTAAAAATTCACGGACACGCACACACACTCACACATATACACACACGCACACACACACACACACACACACACACACACACACACACACACACACACGAGTGATCAAAACTGGGCGACGACATAGTCTCTATTGCACACGCAAATCAAAAAGAATTCTTCCTATAAATAAAACAACCAAAATTCACACAGGAATTGATTATCAGCGAACACCAAAACCAACAACTTTCATTCCAAATTGTTTGTCCTTTATTTGTTCCTCTTTCTTTTTCCATGTCAACAGTACAAAGGACAGAGGAGTCTGGTCACGATGAACAAACAAGGAATCACGTGACAGCAAAGAGCGACCTCTAGCGACCATCCCGACCGGATGTGACGCACATCACAGACATTACGCACACTGATCGCCGGAAAGCCTGGTCCAGGCATGCGCATACATGCCCCTCACTGTCAACAAAGGAATGTATTCGCGGTTCAATCATAATCATTGTCAAAAATTAATTTAAAAAAGAGTGGCAAACAAAACGACCAAAAAAAAAAAAAACTTTACAGTACAACAACAATTAGCAGCAGCAGTAAGCCCACTAAAATAGGTTATGCTGTTGAAAAAAAAAATGCCATGTCACGATCAAAATCTTCATGTGATGTTTAAGATTCATGGGAATAAAACAAAACAGATGCAACATTCTCATGCAAATACAGAGAAGGAGGAATAAAAAATCTCATGTAAATACAGAGGGGTGGGGTGAAGAGGAAAAAAAAAAAAAATAAATAACCGTATCCAACGTTGAAGACGACTAACATGACTCGTTTGTCAGAGGGGGGTCAAGGCCGTTCACGAAAACGACGAAATTGAACGGCCTTTAACAGCGAGCTTGGAACAGGCGAGGAAAATAGAACTGTAGCCATGTCTTGCTGGTCAAGCGATGCAAGAAATCACCAGCGAAACAGTTATGACTCTGCCACAGCCAACACTCGGCAACACAACGATTGTTGGTCCAGAAACAGACAGCTGTTTGTGGATTACCTGTCAGCCGCTGTTCCCGCTGTTTGTCACGTAACAGAGAAAGATTTAGGACGCGTGACCCCACCAAGTTTGGTCTGTCTGAAACGCCGTCCGCCCCCCCCCCCCCCCCCCCCCAACCCTCGCTCCTCTCTCCTCCTCCCCCTTCCTCCATATTTTCGGACGCTGACGTTGGCTACGTTTTCTAGACTGGAAATCACCTTTCAGATCAATGGGTTTTGCTGTGATATTTCGTTCGTCGGCTGTAGAGTCAAAAGATTTTTTAAGACTTCCCACAAAACCGCCCACCACAGTTGACCTTTATTATTGTACAGAAAGAGAGAGAGATACATACACATATGAACAAATAAATAAATGCATATGTAAAATATGCGAGAGAAAAACCCTTTTTCATTTTCTCTCTTTCGTAGTTCAGTTTCTTATCAAGAAAAAAATTGAATTCTACAATGCTTTCTCGTTTCGTAACTCAAGCAATATCCGGCTCAGTTCAATGTGGAATCTGAGTCATACTGGCTTCGAATAATGAAAAGATTTATGCAGTTTCTAAAAAAGTAATGTAAAACACACACACACACACACACACACACACACACACACACACACACACACACACACACACACACACACACACACACACACACACACACACACACACACACACACACACACACACACACACACACACAATTGTTTCAAAACAAACAAGCAAACCATGAATGCGAATTGTTACGAATAAATCACCGTACACCTTAGAGTAGATTTTTCGCACAATTTCGCCATGTAATAAAGGTGAAAAATACTGAGCTCACATTGCACGTACATGTTCATGAAAAGCGTTTGAAGAAATGCTTAATAAAGAGAAGATTGGAAAAACATTCTTTCGGGCAAAATCGACCAGTGTCATAACTGTTGATGCTAAACTCAAAAAGTCCAATCCGTGGACTTTAGACTGGCAACACAGGAACTCCCCCCACTGTTGTACCATACACACATAAAAAAAAAAAGCAAAAGAAAAACAAAAACTGTAGCAGTTAAAGAGAATGTAAGCGCGGCTTATGATGATCTCTTAAAGTAAACTGCATTTTTATTTAAACGCATTGATTTAAACACACCATATTCATCTTAGCAACACACAAGCTGTTCGATTGAAAACCGGTCAAAAGACATACTGTGAGCAGTAGAATTATTCCCTTTCATCAGCAATGTGACACCAGATGTTTTCGTTCCAGTTCAGTTTTATCTATCTAGACGGACCGAATCATCTCCAAAGAATCTGATCTCCATACCCAAAAGTTACTTTGCAAAAGTCTGCATCTTAGACATCTTCCAACCGATGTAATTAGCACACCAAAAAGATTGCAAACTTTCTCTTCCCCAAAAATTACCACTGATTCTGAAACAACGAGAATCATTTCCCATTTTTCAGAACTTTTTGCGTTTCGCCGTTTGGAGAAAGGTTCCTCCAAAAACATTACGTCAGTATATACACAGTCAGACACTTAGAGACACGGAAGGACAAAAGAAACTTTGAATTTACATGTAAAGAGAAACGCAGATTCCATTATGCCAAGCAATTCACACGATCCAGGCGGTGCAGAAAGCATGTGAACTATCTGAACCCATGGTAGGACATGCTCATTGTTATAACAATACTAACAGAAATCGGACAAAATCAAACAATAAATACAACGTAGGCTGATTGTGCTTTTACACCTCATGGCACATGAACCTACGAACACTGCGACAAGGCTTTGAAGCCTACTGTACCCTAAAAGCCACTGAAAAGTTCTGTTGAAAATCTGAGAGCGACTGTGCACGACGAATTGAAAACTGTTCAAGCAATTACATATCAAAACATCACAGAAAGCACGTATTTTCTTTCAAACGAAATGAACATAAGTAAAACGAAACGTAAACTGAGGAAACGGCACTACGTTAACTGGACTAAACGAGGGTGGGAGGGGGTCTGCATCGAGAATGAATGGCATGATCCATACATTCCTTGTCTCTCAGAGTTAATCAGACGTCACAGCCTGTGATACAGAGCATCCCTCTTTTTTTTTTTTTTTATAAGGGAACTGGTGTGTGTATTCCCATTAATGAACCCATGCTTTCGTCCCAAGTCCTTGCTGACGAGCCTTGGTTGTATTGTTAACATACACTGCAAGGGCAGACACACACTTGCACAGAGAACTACTGTCCAGAGATCCTCTGTTTTCCTAGAAGTGTCACGACAATGGAGATACCGTCGTTATCATCCGGGTCCTGTATCACCTCAACTCAGACGTCAGCCGTCAGATGAGCGCTCACCCTCATCCAACGGTAACAACCGATATCAGAATCTTGTTTTATTTCGGTGATCACATGAACGCTTACCGTCGTCCCATGGGGAAAGCAGGATCTCAGTGTCTTTGATATCGGTGATAACGAACGTTTATTTGTCCCATGGTAAAAAGTCATCTCACGTTTATTCGTCCCACGGTAAAAAGTCATCTCACGTGTATTCGTCCAATGGTGAAAAGTCATCTTAGTGTCCTTCATATTGGCGGTAAAGTACGGTTACTCGTGCTATGGGAAGAAATAATCTCAGCGTCTTTGGAACCGGTGGTGAATGGATCTTCGTTCTTGTCCCAAAGCGAGAAATGATCTCAAGTTTTTTGTTTTTGTTTTTGTTTTTGTTTTTTTTTCATGTCGGTGAGTACACAACTCGGTGTCGTTGATATCGGTGATGGGCACACATCTCAGTGTCTTTGACATGAAGTGATAGAGAATGTCACTCTCGTCCCATTTTGAGAGAATGGGTCTCAGTGTCAGGCAGAAGAGCGCAGAGCATCACAGTAGAGACTGTGATGGCATGAAACGCACTTATTGTATGGAGCAAACACGTTTCTCCTCACCAGACAAGCATTCGCTTGTGAAATTATGTATGCTTCCATGAGCTGCTGTTCATCTTTTTTTCTGATAAATGATTTTTGTGCGCGGAGGTCTCTATGTTTAGTTCTTGTCGGAGCAGAACCTGAACTTGAGCGTCAACTTGAACAAAAAGTCATCAGCTTCAGAACAGAGCTGGTACGTCAAAAGTAGTCAGAGTAAAATACTGTGGTACGGCCCAGCCTTGGCACCAGTGTCAACAAGTCTGAGCAGAGCAGACACATCAGTGTAAGAGTACTTTAATGCCGGCTGTTTTATGGATTACTCTCCAGTGGCCTTGAATGTGAAAGGTACACGCTTACTGTGCCATACTCTGCACGTGTACATGCATGCATGCGCGCATATGCACGCAGAGAGAGAGAGAGAGAGAGAGAGAGAGAGAGAGAGAGTCCGTTGTGCTTTCATTTTGATATGAAGGTTGACAAACGCTGGTGTTTTCAAACCCCAACACTGAGCACCATTCAACAGCACTCCTACACCGCTTTTGAATTTTCATCACAGTGAATACTGGTGAACGTTTTCTATGAAAATGCTCCCCAACAACACCTCTCTCTCTCTCTCTCTCTCTCTCTCTCTCTCTCTCTCTCTCTGCACTTGACTGGCTATGGATAGCTCCCCTCCCCCTCTTGTTACTATCATCCAGTTTGATTGTCATGTTTACATGTTGCTTGACTGTTGAATCGGTTCCCAGGCTGGAGTTAGAAGAATTCGCGTGCACTTCTTGTCGCATCAAACCAGCATCGCTCTTTCCACAGTCGTATCAGGAATGTCGTCTCACGAAATGTCCACAAAAATACAACTGGAGATACAAGCATGTCACTTTCAGAGATTCAAACACAATTCAACTAGTGGCTCGTCCAGCAAGCCAGCAATGCAGTCTCTGATGCCAAAGGTGACAAAGGGGGATCATCTGTATCGCAAGTATCATCATTCTGCTGTCTTGTGTACAATGCTTTGGGCTGACTCCGCTGTCATGTCGTTTCATGACCTGTCCTCGTCGCCCAGTGCTCATCATTTGTTTCCTCTCACATCTGGTTTCATCACTGCTGTCCAGACACAGAGTCAACTTCAAAGGAAAATGTTCGCGCAAGCACCTCTATTTTTTTACCCTCCCTGTCCTCCCTGTTGAGGAAATTTCCGTTCGAGTCCCTCTCTGTGTTAACAAGAAGAATCGGTCTGTTCGAAGCGCAGACATCAGGATTAGATTGCCGGTGGCGTTTATTCACAACAGCACGGCGAGCAAAAAGACGGCTCTACGTATCTACTACGCACATCGATCGGGGTGTAGCAGAAACAGACATATACTGGCCTCTCCAAAGTGTCAGCCTCTCCAAAGCTCTACCCGATGCAGCTCATCCATTCAACGATTCAACTCGATCCCTCAGCAGGCAGCAGAACTTTTTCAGGAAAAGGGGAAGGAGGAGGGAGGGGCTGGGGGGGCATGGCAGTGGCAGCAGCAGTAAGACAGAGGGTCAGTGAGGCTGCACGTCACAAATGTCGTTCCACTTGTCGTACCACTTGCCCATGTACTCCACCTGGTTCACCGCCCGTCTCTGACGCGGGTCGAACACCCGGTTCCGCCAGAAGTCTTCCCCTCGGAAGAAATACTGCATGTGCTCGGTGTAGGAATAGTAGACAGCGTCCAGCGGCGTTTCCAGACTGCGGTTAGAGTCGGCGGCTGAGGGGAATTCTTCCAGGATGGGTCGGATTCGTTCACAGCAGCCGCGGCTTTCCTCGGGTGCCTTTGGGTCGTACACGTACACCTGCAACAACAAACCACCCGTTTCAACGGTTTACACAGTGGCAGCTTTTACTAAGAAACACCTGCAGAAATGCTTGTGAACAGGGGAATAACAAACGGGAGGGAGTGCTGGGTCGGAACTGAATATTTTTTTTTTTTCTGTCCCATCCTCTGTGTCCTTAGCTGGCGTTCTCCCATACCGCGCATTCCAGCTCCTAAGCCTCACCCAGGTTTGTCACGTTGCAGCCCCAACACTGGTGTCTTTAGCATTCAGTATTAACCAGCCATGTGCCTACCTACCGGAGGAGACACTGCACTGCCACCGAGTCACTCCGATGGTGTTCAACAGCACCTGTACTGATACCACATTACATACTGAAGCCTCCTGCTGACGATAATCACTGCTTAAATCGCAGAGCCAAAGTCGATGAAGGTCCTCTTACAGATGGCGCCACGAGGTTCATGTATTGACAATTCCAGTGACCCTGCCCGCATCGGCGGCTTTGACCCCATCAAATTACAAATTGGATTTGGGAAGGACTCTAAACTGAGGTCACCATTTCACCGGTGCGTCCGCACGCGCGCGCGCAGTGTGTATATGTGCGCGTGTTTTTATAGACAGCATGTTCTTTCACAAGACTTTCCCCCCTCCAACTAATGTATACATATTTATATATATGCACACAAGTACGATCGATAAATAGACAGACACAGAAATATAGATAGATAAATAGATGTATAGACAGAGGTGTGTCTGTGCGTGCGTGCGTGCGTGCGTACGTGTGTGCGTGCGTGCGTGCCTGCGTGTGTGTGTGTGTGTGTGTGTGTACATGTGCGTGTCCATGTATGTGTGTGTGTATGTGCATGCGCGCGTGCGTGCGTGCGTGCGCGCACGCACCTGTGTGTGTGTGTATGTCCGCGGGGTGTTTGCGTTTACATCCATCTATATGAATGCAGGGGTGCACGATTCGATCGGCGATTGCTGTTGCTTCCTTCCGACTGGATATCAGTAGCAGCTTTCTGATATTCAGAGAGACGGTGTGGTGTGGATGGAAAGCAAGGGGGGGGGGGGGGGAGAGGGGGGACAGGGGGGCTGGGGCGGGGGTGGGTGGTGGGTCGGGGGACCAGGGGGCGCAGAGGCGTCTAGACAGGAGAGGGAGGGAAAGGAGCAGCAGAGAGTGAGTGGGAAGGGGAGGAGGGTTGGGGAAGTGATGGGGTTCCTCCGGAGCTTTTGACGACCACCTGATAAACCGCGTTTCCTTGTCCTTCCTCCTCTCTCCTCTTCGCTCCGGCTGTCTCTTCTGCTCCTGTGCTGAGGGCAGCGGTTGATGTGCATCATCTATCTGGCTGGCTGGCTGGCTGGCTGGCTGTTTGTCTCTCTGTTATCTACCTGTCTGTCTGTCTGATTGTCTGTGTGTCTGTGTGTCTGTCTGTCTGTCTGTCTGTCTGTCTGTCTGTCTATGTATGTATGTGTATATGTGCGTTTCTTTGCGTCTATCTGTTTATCCATCTGCCTATCTATTTATCTATCTATCTATCTATCTATCTATCTATCTATCTATCTATCTATATCTATCTATCTATCTATCTATCTATCTGTCTGCCTGCCTGCCTGCTTGTCTGCCTGCTTGTCTGCCTCTCTGTCTGTCTGCTTTTTTGCTATCTGAGTGTCTGTACGTCTGACTGTGTGTGTGTGTGTGTGTGTGTGTGTGTGTGTGTGTGTGTGTGTGTGTGTGTGTGTGTGTGTGTGTCTGTGCCTGGTGTGTGTGTGTGTGTGTGTGTGTGTGTGTGTGTGTGTGTGTGTGTGCGTGCGTGTGTGTGCGTGCGTGTGTGTGTGTGTGTGTGTGTGTGTGTGTGTGTGTGTGTGTGTGTGTGTGTGTGTGTGTGTGTGTGTGTGTTCGTGCGTGCGTGTGTGTGTGTGTGTGTGTGTGTGTGTGTGTTTCTAAGCATGTGTGTGTGTGTGTGTGTGTGTGTGTGTGTGTGTGTGTGTGCGTTTCTGTGTGCGCGCGCGCGCGTGTGTGTGTGTGTGTGTGTGTGTGTGCGTGCGTGCGCGCGCGCATGTGTGCGTGTTTGAGAGCGTGTCTGCAAGTTGTGCGCAGCTCTTCTGCCTCTGTTCAACAGCCGTCCCATAATTAATCTTACTTACGCCACGAACAGAAGACAGAAGGAAACGCAAGCGATTGGAGGTAAACAAACAACACACCAACCAAAACCAAACAAACAAACGAGCAAAAGGAGAGGGGAAAGACGGGAAGGGCGGTGGAGGGTAAGAAAAGACTAAGAGGCTGACACAAGAGCGGGAGGTGGGGGGGAGAGAGAGAGAGAGAGAGAGAGAGAGAGAGAGAGAGAGAGAGAGAGAGAGAGAGAGAGAGAGAAATGCGAATATTTATTCAGATTAAGGCCATAGCCCATACTGAAGGGG
The DNA here is from genome assembly GCA_016801955.1 of Conus betulinus. Taxonomy (NCBI): domain Eukaryota; kingdom Metazoa; phylum Mollusca; class Gastropoda; order Neogastropoda; family Conidae; genus Conus; species Conus betulinus. The sequence goes on along the minus strand of JADBJO010000521.1, from coordinate 455,392 downwards.
TGGCACTCGCAATATACATAATATCAATTACTGTCAGAAGGAAAATGACAAGAGAAAGCAAGTACATATGTATCATACAATGTTATTAGGAATACACAGTGCGTAACCTCTTTTGTGCTTCATAAATGTACATAACAGGATTAAAGAGAATGTCTTCATTTCTTGACGTCAGGAATAAATTTTCTCTAAAAAAAACATGGCTCAGAATAATACTTTGGCTTTATGAATTTTATCCTAAGGTCATGGAAAGCAGGACGGCAAAAAAGGAAAAATGGATTTCATCTTCCTTGGCCAGGTTACATAAACGGCATGTCAATTCATTATCACTCACAGCTCTGTATCTGAAACGGGTGACAAGGGTGACATCGAATCTAAATTTACTAGCGCACTCTTAATATATCTGTTCATATCCATTTTAATGTATGGCTCTATCACATTAGTTGTTTTAAAGAGTCTGTATTGCGCAAATCTGTCACTGTTATAAATATGATCATGCCAGTCCTGCCATCTGCAGTCAATTATTCTTTGTTTTAAAACAAAACATTTCAAGAACCCTGGGATATTTTCAACGCCCTGGTTATCCCAAACATAAGCAAAGCCATATGAATTTAAACAGTGACACGCTTTGGTAGCCCATGTGTTCTTGCCATTACAATCCATATATCTTAATATCGTATTAGCGTTAAAAGGTATTTTAATTCGTCCATTCTTGTTATTTTCAGCTAGTATTCAATGCATTTCAGAAACGAATTAACATAAATCGGATATCTATCTAGATCACCATAGACTAAATCATTCGGTGTTCGGTTATCTACATTCATAACATGCATACAAATGCACATTTTCGATTACAACGCTTTTCTCAAGTGTCCATATTCTTGCTCCATATTGTAAGATTGGCTGCAGCTGAGAGTCAAAAACTGCTTTGAGAAAACTGGAAAAGCGCTACAATTCAGTTTGTATAAAATGTGAAGTATAACTGCAACTGCTCTCTGCTCTCTTTGCAATATCTGGGCATCCAAAGTGAAACTTCATCTGGTTGTGCGAATAAAATCCTAAATACTTACATGCATTACATGACTACATAAATTACGTGACTATAGCAATATATTGACAGTCATAAATCCATCTCTCATTTCGTGCCGAATAACCACTTTTACGGAAGACAATTATAGTGGTCTTATTCATATCTACTTTTCATTCTAATCTGGTTGCAGCAGAATACAAGCTGTTCAGTTGTCTTTGAAGTCCGACGACCGTTGTAGACAATAAGACTATATCGTCGGCAAAAAGCAACACACACACACACACACACACACACACACACACACACACACACAGCAGCGAAGAGAGCGGGAAGAAGAGAGCGGTGTGTGTGTGTGTGTGTGTGTGTGTGTGTGTGTGTGTGTGTGTGTGTGTGTGTGTGTGTGTTTTCACGTCTTTGATTTATATCTCCCCATGTCTGACTTCTATCGGGTTTCTTTTTTTTTTTTTTTGTCCAATCGCCTGTGTCTTGTTTGTGAAATATATGTGTTTGCGATATTCTAGAAGGCACCAGGTGATTTCCTGCAGTGAAATGATATGTCTGTGATTGCCACCTGATGCCCAGCTGTCCTGCTGTGCCCACTGCTAAACATGGCCTTCGTTGGCCTTCCTCTCCATCCTGCTGTCCTGCTGTGTTCACTGCTAACATGACCTTCGTTGACCCTACTCTCCATCCTGCTGTGCCCCCTCTGCTAACATGACCTTCGTTGGTCTTACTCTGCAGACGCACTACTCTGACACAGAGACAACGTGCGGTAGTCCAACGGTTAGACCATTCAAGTCTCAGTCTGCGAGCTGCGGGTTCAAATTTCAGTACAACATGTATGTGGAGTATACCACAGGATTTCTTCTTTTTCTTGTCTTATATGAGCTGAGCCACTAATGGCTAAGCGGCCTTCGTGTTAGTATCCACGAACAAACAGGATGAGTTACGCACGTTAGAAACCATCTGACCTTCAGAGCTCGGTGGGATTAATCTCAAGGACACACACCAACACTCAACGTGCACTGCAACGCTTACCGCTTAGAGAGGACACAGGCTCCGTTAAGCATGTCCCATCGCCCACTGAAATGTTTGTGATGGACAAACACTAAAACAGTTTTACTTATTTTGCTTTAACCCTTTAAATTTCCACGAGGAACATAGGGCTGCAGCAGCCTCCAGCGAACTCGGTTCTGGCTGACTTTATTCAGCTGGGCTAAATGCCCTTCCGGCTGTCTTCACTTTGGAAGTCAATTTCAAAGGGAGGTGACTACAAACAGAAATTGAAACAAATTAAAAGAAAATATATAATCCTTCCGCCAGACACATGGGACAAACGAATAAGAAGACAAAACACGACGCGTTTCGACCTCTTGGGTCTTCTTCAGGCAAGATAAACAACATTCAGGACAATGAAAAACAGTGAAGAACAAGTAAACCAATATCTTCTCAAGATGGGCGCAAAAATGTGCGTTCTTCGTTTTCATTGCCGTAAAAGTTGTTTATCTTGTCTGAAGAAGACGAAAAAGGTTTAAACACGTCGTCGTAGTAGTTGTCTTGTAATTTGTCTGTCCCTTTTCTCCGGCGGAATGGTAAGAATTTTTTCTTTGAAATTCACCTCGGAAACCATGCACCGGCGGTAAATCAAATGAGGTCGTCCTGCCTTCCCCTTTCTGTTTTTCCTTGTGGGTTTGATCGTCAGAACCTGAGTTGTGTGTGAGCAATCCGGACCAACGTCCTTGGCTCTGTCTCTACGTCTGTAGGGTTTGGTTTGGTTCTCTCACTTTGAATTTAGTTATGAATGACTTCTGGCCATCTGGTGCTAAAGATGAACCTGAGGTCGAGGCGCTTGTTGATGAATGCCTGGAGATTGTGGGTGTTGGATTATGTTGTTTTCCATGTCTCATTACTTCATTACTCAAACACAACGATAACGATACACACACACACACACACACACACACACACACACACACACACACACACACACACACACACACACACACACACACGCACACGCACGCACGCACGCACGCATGCACTCACGCACGCACCCCCCTCCCCCTCCTCCCCCCACCACACACACGCGCGCGCGCACACACACACACACATACACACAGGCGAAAACAACAACAACAACGACGACGACGACATCAAACAACAACAACAACAACAAAAGGCTGACACACGGTTTTTCATGTGTCAATCGCAGCACTCCTGTTTGCAACGATGTAATGAAAATCTGACAGTCATGGACCGATGAGTTATCTTTTTTTTTTCTTTCAAGATTTTCCATGCTGACGATTATAGAGTGAAACTTAACCTTGTCCCTTTTAGATATACCACACAAAGAGTTAGAAAGTGAATTGTTACTTCTCTTTTTAGATTCCACACTCTGATATTCATATTGCGATATGCTTCTTCTCCTTATTGGACATACTGCTCTGAAATTTATATTGTCAATCTTTTTTTTTCTTAGATTTACCCTTCTGACAGTTATGATGTGAAACATCACATTTTTTCCCCTTTTGAATATACCACACTGACATTTAGCCGTGAAAATATTACATCGTCATGTTAGATACACCACTCCAACGCATGGGCAATGAAATAGTTTATTTTTGTATGCGAGAGACAAAGTACATTTTCGTACAAGATAAACGGCTCTGACAAACAGTCAGTAGTGAAATGACAAATACTGGGATACGACTGCCATTTGCTGCTCCTTCTTCGGTGTTGATTTATGTGGTGGCCTTTTCGAATTTGTTACTTAGTAAGTGTACGAAAGGGAATGGCTGGCAGTTTTAACTGTTATCTCAGCAGGTAGGGCTGAAGGTCTCAGCGACCGAACGTCCTACCGCCCTAAGCCCATTCTTCATTGAAGGCACAATTAGATGGTGATTCTAGTTCGTCTCCTTCGCTATCTCGGCGATCTTGCCTTCGTTCTTAATTGTCTGATTTTCAGTATCTTGATCATAGGAACTTGGTGTCGCAGTGAACAAAAGACACACTCAACATGTTTTCAGGATTGCTTGGTTTCGCCCCAATGGAAGTAACCACATGGAAGCTCTCCCATGAAAAAAAAAATCCAGAGTACGTCAACCATTCTGGGTACGTAAACCAATTTGTGGTTACTTGACTTATATTTTCATTCTAGATTCGTAAGCAGACATTTTATTTCAGTACGGCCTAAATGGTGAAGTTCACTAACCCTCAGCTGAAAATTTATAGTGTAAAGATTTGGGACACAGAGAGGCTAAAAATCGAGTTCACCACTTATTTAAAACAATTCCGAGTTTCATCAAGTCTAATAGCACTACCAAGCAAAAATTAAAGGTTGAGCTCCCTCCCTTGGGTAAAACAAAATCGTTCAAACATCAGTTTAGAATCCGTTCTCATTTTGCTATAACTGTGCGAACGAGGTCGAGGATTGTGGCCTTCATTTAGGAGGCAAACAATGGGCTGTGGTTAGTTCGCCATCTACATTCGCAAACCTCTGATACGTTTAGTTAAGAAAGGCCTTTACGGATATGGGCACCTCCGTCGTGAATGCCCAATCCCCGCCCCCCTCTCCCCGAGCCCTGTTTTTTGTTTGTTTGTTGTTGTTTGTTTTAATTCCCAACGAGTTTAGCGTCCAGATTTGGTCATAGCCGTCGGCTGTGCTTTAAAGTTTAAACAAACGTACTTTCCCAACTGGCGAAAACAAATGTAGAGTAAAACCCAGTTGGGAGTTATCATTGTTTCAGCTGCATTTCAAAAAAAAAAGAAAGAAAGAAAAAAAGAAAAGAAAGAAAGAAAAAAAAAAAAAAAAGAACAGCTCTCACCTACCCACCCCTCCATCCCTCCCTTACCAACCAGCCACAACCCCACCACACCCCATCCCAATCCCAGCACCCCCACCCGATCCGATAAAACCAACGTTTTGATTTGGACACCCCGTGTTTTTTTTTTTTTTTTTTTTTTTGTTTAAGGACCAAGCTGCAGCTACGGGACAGACAGCCCCGCTTGCTCACTTGCCGATAGCATTCAGACACTGCGGCGGGAGTCAAGACGGGGGAAAGGGGGAGTCAGCACGCGCGAAATCAAATTGTTTGGGGGAAGGTGTGGGGGTGAAGGGGAGGGGGCAGAAGAGAGGGTGGTTCTCCCCCCCCCCCCTCCCCCCCCCACCCCCCCCCCCCCCCCCCCCCCACCCCCCCACACACACACCGACCCTCCCTCTGCTGTCTCACATAGAAAGGGTGCACACTGCCCCAGACTTTTACAACTCCACAAGGTCGCTTGTGAGAGAGAGAAATCCATACGATAAGTATGGAGCACAATTCGTCCCAAAAGATCTGTTTGTGAAAATTGACGTTCATTTAAAAT
>JADBJO010000521.1:425000-432500 GCA_016801955.1 Conus betulinus | reverse complement strand
TCAATCACCTATGATACAGTGATCATCTGTCAATCACCTATGACACAGTGATCATCTGTCAATAATATATGACACAGTGATCATCTGTCAACCGCTTACTAGCCTATGACACAGTGATCATCTGTCAATCACCTATGACACAGTGATCATCTGTCAATAACATATGACACAGTGATCATCTGTCAATCGCTTACTAGCCTATGACACAGTGATCATCTGTCAATCACCTATGACACAGTGATCATCTGTCAATCGCTTACTAGCCTATGACACAGTGATCATCTGTCAATCACCTATGACACAGTGATCATCTGTCAATCACCTATGACACAGTGATTATCTGTCAATCGCTTACTGGCGTATCACCGTATTGTGTCAAGGTGACATCATAAGTGGGCAAAAATCGGTTTGACTAGAATAACCTGACGGCCTCGGGCAGCGAGAAGTGGGAATGTGATGCTACTTACCAGCAGACATAAGCCCACAATTGTCAAATCCCTGTGGACACGAGGGCTTATGCATGTCCCTAAAGCACGCGCTAATGAAGACACTTCATGCACGTTTTCACCGCATGCGTGTTTGTCATTCTTGACGCCATAGATCAATGCACAGAAAGCTGCCGTCTCCATAAAATCCGCTCTCACAGTTACTGACTACTAGAGGTTTCCAGTTCTGGCATGGGAACTCTGATCGCGATTTGAAGGCTACGATTTACTTTGCTGTGATTTCTTGGAAGAGAAGTACAAAGTGCCCAGTGGGTGTTCAGCTGTGCAGGTGTCGATAGCTCTCGGACCTTGCTGACGTCGGGATACTTACGAAGAAAGTAAGCCTTGTCGTGCAGTCTCAGTCCGACACGGAACTCAAACAGCATCATCTTCATCAGTTCCTACTCGATCCCATTAATGAAACAAGTCCGAAATGGAAACCATAGCATCCTCTCCACCATCCTCATGAATCAGAATGAACAAATGAATACTCCAATTCTGCGGCCCTGGTTGCCCCGCTCTCATGCTGACCCCAGCGTTGACTTCCTCTCTGCGTGAGTACCCTGGGTCAGTTGATGTCAGGTCGCCGGTATCGGACAGCTCGCGGGCACTGCCGTTGGACGGACGTTGTGGCGCTTCACGGAGGGGGGTCTCATTCACGCTGGTTCCACGGGAGAGCAATGTCATCAGTCGGGCCCTTAGTCGGTGATGCCTTGCGTATATTGGATCAGAACGGTCTCCACGGAACATCACCAAATATGATTCGGCAAAAATGCAGTGTCTCCTTTGGTGGGTTGCTTCATGACGACTTCACATCGGCTACTCTATACGGACTGAGATGCCGGGGCTTGGACGGGACAATCGGGGATGTGGCTGTGAAGGGGGTAGGGGAAGGGGTGTGTGTGCTGAATGAGCGAAGTGGGTGTAATGCCACCGAATGAATACACAGCAGAGGGGACAACCAAAAGTGCCCAAAGGCTGAGAAACTTTGGTGAATTTCTTTTTAAAAGACAGTTGCACGCAGCGCCACCGTAAACACATCGTATCGCGGATTTAAAACGGGTGGAAAGTCTGGGAGACGGGAATAAGCCCCATCAGTCCATGACTGCTGTTACTCCAGAACACGTGAATGCTGCTGCATAGTCAGTTGGAGAGAAGACCATCGAACCATACATACATGCCTCTTGCCTAGAAAGCTCTGTCGTTCACTTTATTTTGATCGAGTATTTCAAGGCTCACCAACGATGCGCCCTCCGGGTACCATACGAACTCAATGACGAACAGGAAACGGCTGGAGGAGAAGCGGGCCGGTCTATGCCAGACAGATTCAGTAACGTACACATCCTTAATCAGCATGGACGATCTTCGCCAGATATATCCATACACCAACAAAAACACACATAAAACATAAAAACTATATTTTTACGTAAATGAAATACACAATACGTAAATGAATACAACAACACAAAACATCAAACTGACATAAACATAATTATTTTTACCTAAATGAATGCACCAATACACCACAAAACATCAAACTGACATAAACATATTTTTACCTAAATGAATGCACCAATACACCACAAAACATCAAACTGACATAAACATATTTTTACCTAAATGAATGCACCAATACACCACAAAACATCAAACTGACATAAACATATTTTTACCTAAATGAATGCACCAATACACCACAAAACACCAAACTGACATAAACATATTTTACCTAAATGAATGCACCAATACACCACAAAACACCAAACTGACATAAACATATTTTACCTAAATGAATGCACCAATACAACACAAAACATCAAACTGACATAAACATATTTTACCTAAATGAATGCACCAATACACCACAAAACACCAAACTGACATAAAACATATTTTTACCTAAATGAATGCACCAATACACCACAAAACATCAAACTGACATAAACATATTTTACCTAAATGAATGCACCAATACACCACAAAACATCAAACTGACATAAACATATTTTTACCTAAATGAATGCACCAATACACACAAAACATCAAACTGACATAAAAAAAATATTTTTTACCTAAATGAATGCACCAATACACCACAAAACATCAAACTGACATAAACATATTTTTACCTAAATGAATGCACCAATACACCACAAAACATCAAACTGACATAAACATATTTTACCTAAATGAATGCACCAATACACCACAAAACACCAAACTGACATAAACATATTTTACCTAAATGAATGCACCAATACACCACAAAACACCAAACTGACATAAACATATTTTTACCTAAATGAATGCACCAATACACCACAAAACACCAAACACATAAACATCAAATGCACCAATACACCACAAAACATGAAAAACATATTTTACCTAAATGAATGCACCAATACACCACAAAACATCAAACTGACATAAAACATATTTTACCTAAATGAATGCACCAATACACCACAAAACATCCAAACTGACATAAACATATTTTTACCTAAATGAATGCACCAATACACCACAAAACACCAAACTGACATAAACATATTTTTACCTAAATGAATGCACCAATACACCACAAAACACCAAACTGACATAAACATATTTTACCTAAATGAATGCACCAATACACCACAAAACACCAAACTGACATAAACATATTTTACCTAAATGAATGCACCAATACACCACAAAACATCAAACTGACATAAACATATTTTACCTAAATGAATGCACCAATACACCACAAAACATCAAACTGACATAAACATATTTTACCTAAATGAATGCACCAATACACCACAAAACATCAAACTGACATAAACATATTTTACCTAAATGAATGCACCAATACACCACAAAACACCAAACTGACATAAACATATTTTACCTAAATGAATGCACCAATACACCACAAAACACCAAACTGACATAAACATATTTTACCTAAATGAATACACCAATACACCACAAAACATCAAACTGACATAAACATATTTTACCTAAATGAATGCACCAACACCACACAAAACATCAAACTGACATAAACATATTTTACCTAAATGAATGCACCAATACACCACAAAAACATCAAACTGACATAAACATATTTTACCTAAATGAATGCACCAATACACCACAAAAACACATCAAACTGACATAAACATATTTTTACCTAAATGAATGCACCAATACACCACAAAACACCAAACTGACATAAACATATTTACCTAAATGAATACACCAATACACCACAAAACACCAAACTGACATAAACATATTTTACCTAAATGAATACACCAATACACCACAAAACACCAAACTGACATAAACATATTTTACCTAAATGAATACACCAATACACCACAAAACACCAAACTGACATAAACATATTTTTACCTAAATGAATGCACCAATACACCACAAAACACCAAACTGACATAAACATATTTTTTTACCTAAATGAATGCACCAATACACACAAAACCAAAAACTGACATAAACATATTTTACCTAAATGAATGCACCAATACACCACAAAACACCAAACTGACATAAACATATTTTACCTAAATGAATGCACCAATACACCACAAACATCAAACTGACATAAACATATTTTACCTAAATGAATACACCAATACACCACAAAACACCAAACTGACATAACACATATTTTACCTAAATGAATACACCAATACACCACAAAACACCAAACTGACATAAACATATTTTACCTAAATGAATGCACCAATACACCACAAAACACCAAACTGACATAAACATATTTTACCTAAATGAATGCACCAATACACCACAAAAACATCAAACTGACATAAACATATTTTACCTAAATGAATACAACCAATACACCAATACACCACAAAACACCAAACTGACAAAACATATTTTACCTAAATGAATACACCAATACAACACAAAACATCAAACTGACATAAACATATTTTACCTAAATGAATGCACCAATACACACACAAACACCAAACTGACATAAACATATTTTACCTAAATGAATACACCAATACACCACAAAACACCAAACTGACATAAACATATTTTACCTAAATGAATGCACCAATACACAACAAAACACCAAACTGATAAAAAGCCACTCACCGGCTCCAAAGGCGATCTCAATGTGGACGTCGTTGATGTGTGAGTCTGTGTCCTCCACGAAGCGCAGGGGGATGACCTCACTCCACATGCGGAAAGCCAGGTCCATGGTGGCTCTCTGATCCTCCACGGGGATGCGGTTGGAGTAGCCCGAGGACAGCAGCCTCCAGCGGAGCAGATCCGTGCTGAACATCATCATCCCCGGGTCCGCTCCGTCGGCCATCCCCCGGGCGGTGCTCCGAGACCTCCAGGGCGGCGACATTCACAGGTTGTCGTGAGTGCCCGCCGCCGTCACCTGGATGGATCGTTTGGCTCGTTGGTGTTCTTCCTGGGACCAGGGCTGCAGGAGGCGGGGCGATGGGTCCCGGTGCCTGGACAGCTTAGCGATGTAGTTGTGCAGGTGACGGAGATGCCGGGACTGCGGCGAGTTCTCGGCCTGGCGGCTCTCTTCAGGACCCTCAGGAGATGGCTCGGGTCGTCGGCGCGGATCTTGTTGGTGGCTCTCTTCCACAGTCTCTGAGCTTCTCTCACCCCGTTCTCCGGGACGGGGCTCTCTTGTCTGGAGGCTGAACTCGAGGATGAAGATGACGATGACGACGATGTTGACGAGGAGGAGGAGGAAGAGGAAACCAAGGACGCGGAAGGCATCTGCATAGGGTCTAAGACGTTACTTCCGGAGGACGATGAATTGGCTGGGGGCTGGTTTGGGTTGAAGCTGGACGCAGGACTGCTTCTCTCCATGTCTATGTGATCCACTATCGCCCCTTCCCTCGTGTCAGCATTCCCGCACCGGGCGGTGCTCATCAGTCGCTTGGTCTCCGGGTCCAGCACGCCGGTGGGCGCCAGGTTGTACGTGCTCTGGTACCTCAGGATGGCCTGCTGAACTTCCGAGTCGTTGCAAACCCGCGTGCTGCCTTCCTCCGACAGCAGAAAGCTCCCCGCCCACGGCTGGTGGTCGCTGGGTTGCTGATGGTTGTCGCTGTTGGCCTCGTGACCGGCGGGGTGGTGTTCCTGAAGGCCAGGGCCCGCCCTTCCACGTCTCGCCGCCTCCTCTGGATCCGACACCGCAGATAGCCGTACTTGGACAGCATGAACTGCAACATACATTTTGGGTTTTTCTTGGAACGATACCAATGTGAAGTAAGGGATAATAAACAACACAACAATACAGAAAAGCCTTACTTCACCATTCTTGTTGTTGTTGTTGTTGTTGTTGTTGTTGTTGTTGTTGTTGTTCACCTTTAGCGTAAAGATTTTCATCAATCAGTCTGTCTGTTGGTCTCTTCATTCACCCAGCAGGACGCTGTGTGACACACTGACCACTAGCGACGCCATCTAGCTTTTTTGTTTGTTTGTTTGTTTGTTTATTGTGTGATTGCTTTTAACTCTTCAACTTCTGACCAAAAATACGTGGTTCAGTTGAGAAAGCCAAAATTCTGTCGGCATACAGGGGGCTGGCCTGGCGTCTGCCTGTTTGTTCTTTACTCTTTTCTTCTATCCCACCTGCCCTGCTCTGCTGTTCCTTTACTCTTTTCTTTTATCCCACCTGCCCTGTTTGTCCTTTTCTTCTTTTCTTTCATCCCATCTCATCTTGCGCTGTCCTCTCTTCCCAACCTTCCCCCTCCCCTCCCTGACCTCTCACGCCCATCCAATCACCCATCCCCTCTCTTCATCTCACCTGCGTGGAATTGTTTCCATACCGCTCACTCGGACTTCCCCATACACAGACACACAGCCAGGTTTTGGCAGCAGTTTCAGCACTCCAGTTCACAACGAGCACTGAAGGGCCAGTCTCCATGAGGGTACCACCACAGGAGACACTGCGGCCCAATGACCTCAGTGGTGCTCAGTCAGTGCTGCGCGTGTTCTGATCCCCCTTTCCACCCCCCCCCCCCCCCTGCTCACCAGCCCCGTTTGAGCTCCCTCCAACCCCTCCCTCCAACCATTGACAAGAGTACCACACCTCTCAGTCCGCGGCAGAGGGTGAGTGAGCGTCCATCCAAAGACCCCCCCTTGCCCCCATAGTGACCCCCACAGACCTCGTCATGAACTTGCCGATAGTGACGACTGTCACTAACTCACCCCTCTCCGATCCACCTCCAGAGGGCACCACCCCATAGTCCATTGTCAAAGACTGTTCCATTATGAACTTGCCCATAGTGACCTTGCCCATAGTGACGACTGTCACAGAACTCATCATGAACTTGCCGATAGTGACGACTGTCACTCGTCAGACCTTGCCCATAGTGATGAACTTGCCCATACTGACAGCTGTCATAGTGACCTCATCATGAACTTGCCCATAGTGACGACTGTCACAGAATTCATCATGAACTTGCCGATAGTGACTGTCACAGAAATCATTATGAACTTGCCATACTGACTGTCACAGAACTCATTGTGACCACAGAACGTGGAATGGACGTAAATGGCTAATCAAGCCTGACGTCTGTTCCATCATTATCTTGCGCGCAGGCAAAACATTGTTGAGCAGGGTATTTTTTGTCGGTCCTCTCTGTGTGTTTGTGTGCCTGTGTGCAAACTGACTCCGAAACGTTCAAGGGATCTGCTGTGACTGGAAGGTGAATGAGGTCTGGGTTTGCACAGACAGGGACGATGATCGTACGGGGGCATTGGCAAATGGACGAGCGTGCTTCACACTGGGCCTGTTGTGAACTTGCGGACATGGCTGTATCGACAGGCATCGGGGAAACTTACTTCCGGTCACGAAGTCCACAGCGTGGAGTGTTTTGATCGTCGTGCTGAGGCAACTCAAATATTTGCAAATGAAAAGAAAGAAAGGGAAAAAACAAAAAGGTTTTGTTTTCACGACAGGCCTACTGGTTTTAAATATTAACAGCTACAGATCGTATCC
>JADBJO010000521.1:402500-410000 GCA_016801955.1 Conus betulinus | reverse complement strand
CTGTGTGTGTGTCTGTGTGTCTGTGTGTCTGTATAAACTATATGTTCGAGTGTATGCACATATGTACATTTGCTGCTTTCCTGCAAACGTATTAGGAGAGAGCAAATTAGTCAAAGAAAGAAACAAACAAACGACGAACGCATTCATCTTTGCCTGTCATTGTATGATGCCGGGTTCTACACAAAGGTGACGGCAACGTTCATCGGTTCGTTATGAACTGTGCACAAGAAGGTGGTAGTTAGGAACGCCCTCCAGTAAGAGTTAATGCCAACCACTTGCAAGGTATGGGACTATGTCAGTGGTGACGGGCTCCAGAGGAAGGTAGTAAAGGGTAACTCGTCTGTTGAGGAGTTTAGCGCTGTGCGACGTGCAAGTGCTCACCAGACACTGGAGCGGTACCACAGAATGAACACAGAGAGAGAGAGAGAGAGAGAGAGAGAGAGAGAGAGATTGAGGCAATTGCGCGCGCACACACACACACACACACACACACACACACCTTCACACACAGAATGGAAAAGGGAGGGAGGAGTGAGAGCGAAGAGACCAGAGGGGTGGGAAAATGTAAAGCGAGACGAAGAGAGATGGGGGCCGTTGTGATAAGTTCTTCACCTTTTTTTTTTTTTTTTTTCATAACCCGTTGCGTAGGTTTCACAAATTACGCTGTAAATTCATTCATTTGGATGGATATGGATAGCTGGATGAATGGATGGACAGGTGGGTGGGTGGATGAATGGATGGGTGGATGTATTCATGTACGTATCCATGTATGTATTCATGTACTATGTATGTTTGTCTTCATGCACGTAAGTATGCTCATAGCTGTTAAGACTAAGGGAGCAACGCGTGCATGGCTTTTTGCACAGTGCGTGTTAATCGCTGCAAAAGCGCTGTGAGCGCATTCACACCAAGCAAGAACCTGCACCCCAGCAAGTGCTACTCGTTTATTTTCATTAGCGCTCTTGTTTATCTCCCCCCATCTGCACAGGGGCGACACGAATGACGTCGTGTGACGCAAACAGGGGGGATTAGAGGACGACGACGAATCAGCGACACACTTCAGGGATCAAAGCGGAGAGAGGGGGGGGGGGGGGGGGGGGGGGGGGGGGGGGGCAGGCGGTTTGATGTGCAGCCGTGCCATCAATGACCACAAGCTCTGTTATCAGTCACCCGTGACATAGCTGCACCCTGGCGTCTCCCAACAGCTCTTTCAACTTCACCCAGCTAAAGGCCTTAAAGGGGGAGACTTCGCGGGTGGTAAGAACAACTTTTCCTAATTCAACGTGTGACGCTGCTTGCATTCTGAAGACAGACACAGAAGGAAAGAATGAAGATAAGGAGGAAGGGGGGAGGGGGACAGAATGTCGGAAGGAAGGAAGGAAGAAAGGAGGAAGAAGAAAAGAAAGAAAGAAAGAATGAATGAATGAAGGAAGGGGGAGAAGGAAAGGAGAAAGCAACACGAGAAGATAAAAGGTTTGAAGGGAGTGGAGAAAGCAAGAAAAAAACAAACACAAGGAAGAAAGGAAGAGTGAAAAAAGAAGGGGGGGGGGGGGGGGGAGGAAGGAAAGAGAAGGGATAAGTTCAGGGAAAAAATTCTAAAAAAATAGAAAAGAAGACTGAAGAAAGAATACAAAAAATACGCAGAAAGAAATAGAAAACAATAAAGAAAGAAAGAAAAATCCAGTCTTATCTGCTTAATTTTCTTCCAGCGCATGAGACTTTACCGTGCACGTCTAGAATACATCTCCACCTGATTATATTGAGCTTCCGCCATAAATAGCTGAAAGGCTGTTTGGGAATAAGACCAGAAAGACAAAAGGAAACAAAGGAAGAAAGAAAGAGAAACACGAGACATGGTCAATTAGCGTAAAAGGAAGCCCTAATTATCAGAGAAGTGAAGAGGGATAAGAAAAGGTTCCAACTAGATGGGGGTAAAGTAAGGTAACGCGGGATAATGCGAGATAATGTGAGACAGGATGAGGAACGTTCGGTGAGATACGATTGAAGGATGACTTGAAGCAAGCGAAGAGGAGACGAAATGACATCTTGCACACACACGTAAAATCCCATCACCAACTTTCGGAAGAGAAGGCCAGTTTGACCGTTGGTATGGATGACACGTTACACATAGCATGCGCCCTGCGTAAGAAATGGAAAAAAAAATGAAAGAAGTAAGGAAACTGAGTGAACGTTATTAAATGACATGGACTGGGTGACACGGGAAACGACTGAATGAAGCGCCAGCTGGCAGCTCTTCAGTCGGCACTACCAAGATAGGCAGCCCGTTGTGTAAACGAGTGTGGATTGCAAAGCGCTTAGAGCTTGGTCTCTAGCCGAGAATAGGCGCGAATAGATCAGGAAGACTCAACATCTAATCAACATTGAAAACTGAATCAGGGAGATGGAAGTCAGGATAATTGAAGACCACATCAGGAAAATTGAAGGTCAGGAAGATTGAAGATCAGATAAGGAAACTTTTCTGATCACATTTCCGGTCTTTTTGTATCCTAAGCTATATGACATGTTCCAAAACCAACGAATGACTTACTTTTAAACAGAACGTCATGCAGATATTGGCATTCACATTTTCCTTTGACATAATAATTATCATCGGATGATATTCCATGGCAAAAACTGACGATTGATTTTAGATTTAAAAGTTCAGGAAAATTTTCCAAAGTTGCACTTGCTTTCACAATAATTACTGACGACATTATAGCTATTCCAAATCAAAGTCTGAAACTGACTGTAAATTTAACGTTTCAGGAAGAAGTTCATGCCGCAATCGCATTCACATTTCTTTTTGATATCCTCGAAGGCATGCCAGTGCACATGGACTGAATGACTGAAGGCATGCCAGTGCACATGGACTGAATGACTGAAGGCATGCCAGTGCACATGGACTGAATGACTGAAAGTATGCCAGAACACATGGACTGAATGACTGAAGGCATGCCAGAGCACATGGAGTGAATGACTGAAGGCATGCCAGTGCACATGGACTGAATGACTGAAGGCATGCCAGTGCACATGGACTGAATGACTGAAGGCATGCCAGTGCACACATGGACTGAATGACTGAAGGCATGCCAGTGCACATGGACTGAATGACTGAAGGCATGCCAGTGCACATGGACTGAATGACTGAAAGTATGCCAGAACACATGGATTGAATGACTGAAGGTATGCCAGAATACATGGATTGAATGACTGAAAGTATGCCAGAACACATGGAGTGAATGACTAAAGGTATGCCAGAACACATGGAGTGAATGACTGAAGGTATGCCAGAACACATGGATTGAATGGCTGAAGGTATGCCAGAACACATGGACTGAATGGCTGAAGGCATGCCAGAACACATGGATTGAATGACTGAAGGTATGCCAGAATACATGATTGAATGACTGAAAGTATGCCAGAACACATGGAGTGAATGACTGAAGGTATGCCAGAACACATGGGTGAATGACTGAAGGCATGCCAGAACACATGGATTGAATAACGGTACGCCAGAACACATCGACTGAATGAAGGTATGCCAGAACACATCGACTGAATGAAGGTATGCCAGAACACATTGAATGACTGAAGGTATGCCAGAACACATGTAATGATGACTGAAGGTGTGCTATGCTAGAACACATGGATTGAATGACCTGAAGGTGTGCTAGAACACATGGATTGAATGACTGAAGGTATGCTAGAACACATGTGAATGACTGAAGGTATGCTAGAACACATGGATTGAATGACTGAAGGTATCGCTTGTCTGAGAACACATGGATTGAATGACTGAAGGTATGCTAGAACACATCGATTGACTGAATGAAGGTGCAGGTACACATCGATTGTCTGAATGAAGGTGCACACATCGCTTGTCTGAATGAAGGTATGCAAGAACACATCGATTGTCTGAATGAAGGTATGCAAGAACACATCGATTGTCAAACTGTAAGCTGAAGTTGTGGGAGATTTTCAGTGCCACACACTGGTATTCGATTTCCTTCCGGTGCCCTATAAGACTGTATTCCAAAATAAAGCCATCTCTTCCATTGAAAAACTGTTGGCACCACTGCTGAAGCGGTCGATCACGTTGTAAACATTCTTCTTCAGCTGCACAGGGACAAGCTCTTACAGAATTCAAGCAGAAGAATCGACGATTTCCCTGATTATTCTCGTTGCAAATATATTCGTTTACTTGCATTGTACAGAAGATTTCTCGAGAGTGAGGACATGAAAAAAAAAACTAACGTCGTGATTGCTGACTTTAAAAAAAATGTATTCATTATTCTCATTTTTATTTGAATTGGACTGAAGTCCTGAAGGCCTCAAGAAGAAGAGAAGAAGAAGAAGAAAGGACATTCATTTTCCTGATATCTGACATTGTAAACATTCCCTGTTACGAGTACAGGACTTATGCTCTTACATTTCGAACGCGGGGATTTCGGGGGGGGGGGGGGGGTGGGGGGGGGGGGGGGGGGGGGGGAGAAAATAGAACGTGCTCTTTTGTTTGGCTCACGTTGCAAACATTGTGATTCATTTAAACCCAGACACAGGACCTACAATCTGAAGTAGAACAAACATTCATGATGGCCTACGTTATCAAGATGCATTGACGTGCACTGGAGCCAGGCCTAACAGATTTTAAGCAGGACAACCCGAAAGTTTTGTTTATTGCCCCCGTGGCAAAATGTACTTGTTCTCATTTATTGACATGGACCGAGGGTCTTCCAGACTTCGAACAAAAGGAAAAGAATAGTGGATTTTTCATTTGTTTGCTTGACGTCTCATTTTGCGAACATTTTTCATTCATCAGAACGGAAGCAGATTCTTGCAGACTTTAACCAGATGGATAAAACTCTAACTACCTGAACCTCACTTTGCAAACACTTTCAATTAGATGAAGAGGACTCTCGTCTGAAATCCCTCCAGCAGAAGAAAAAAGCGAAAAGATCGTTTCCTGATGACTCACGTGGCAAAGACTCTCAGTGACTTGAGCAGACCCCAGGTCAAGCAAACTTCCAGAAGAAAAACACAACATTTTCTTGATTGCTCACGTTGCTGAATGTTCCCTGTTATTTGAACGGGACCCCCTTGTGTCCGAGACTTCAAGCAAAAACAAACACACTTTTTTTTTTTTTTTTTGGGGGGGGGGGGGGGGGGGGGGGCTTGCACTGCAAGCATTCTCAGCTTTGTCAGCGGGGCAGAGGCCGGACGGACTTGATGGGAGGGAACACACCCGCCAAAAAGGGCGCTCGTAAGTATGGAATCTCAAACAGGTCAAACTTACAATTTTTCAGAAGACAACAATGAAAAGCATTGCTTGCAAACGGGCGGTTATGATTCCTTAACAGTAAACTGGCATGTCAAATTTCCTTTCACTGGTCTTGATGCATCGAAGACATCACGTTACGAATTAAAGGAAGTAAAAAAAAAGATATGATACTTAAGTTATGAGAGATGAAAACGAATAACGAAGTCTGTTATGCCTGTCTTTTATACCCGACATTCTGCATCTTTCTAAGACAGTTCTCACTCCTCTTTTCCATAAATCATGATAACTATTATCTGTTTCATGAGTTGAATCATTACCACCTTCCCGAGTCAAAATCATAAGTTTTCATGCACCCTAATTACCTGTTCCTATGGGGTCAGAATAACCTATTGTCATGAGTCACATTGACGGTTTTCACGATGGTTACGTCTGGCTATGGTTTTCCGATCGAACAAACAAGCAAACAAAACCAATGAACAAACAAGCAAACAAAACGTTTCTTAAAAAGCAAAAACAAAAACACACCCTCCTGTAACAACAACAACAAACAACATCAACAACACAAACCGAGTCGTTATGAGCTAACCACATCAGTGACGATAGCTGTTGTTACGGAATGGGGAAGAAGGGAGAAGGAGAGAGAGAAAAAGAACCTCTGGAGGGAGGGCGGAAAGCAATGCCGCGGGGGGGGGGGGGGGGGGGGGGGGGGGGGGGGGGGGGGGGGGGGAGGGGGGGAGGGGGGAGGGAGCAGGGGAGCAGGGGGGTTAAAGCAGAGAGTGGGAGGTACTGGAGGTAGTGGTACGGGATGGACAGGGTGGAGGTGGGGTGAAGGATGTGGCGGGGGGAGGGGGGGGAGGGAGGGGGAGGGGAGGGTAGGGGTAGGGGTATGGCCTATCCTGACCCTTGAGAAGCAGACAGACGGTTAGGTCAAGGTGACGTGAACAGCATCCAAAATCTCTCACCCGCAGCCTTCCTTCCACCCTCTTCTCTTTTTTGGGGGGGGCCCAGTCCCTCCCCGTCCCCTCCCATTCCCCTCCCTTCCCTTCCCTTCATCCCCCCCCTCCCTGCCCTCCCCATCTCTCTCTCTTTCTCCCAAAAGCTCCGGCTCCCCCCCCCCCCCCCCCCCCCCGTCCTGTCCCTTCTTCCTGTTCGTTCTCCTCACCGCTCCCCATTGCCTGGATTCTCCCGAACCTACGCACACACATTCTCCATGTTATCCCCTATTTGCCATTACATTCCCTACTGTGTCCCAAGTCGGTCTCTTCGTGTGTGTGTGTGTGTGTGTGTGTGTGTGTGTGTGTGTGTGTGTGCGTGCGTGCGTGCGTGCGCGCGCGCGTGCATATGATTCTCTGTGTGTGTGTGCGTGCGCGCGCGCGTTCATATGATCTGTGTGTGTGTGTGTGTGTTGTGTGTGTGTGTGTGTGTGTGTGTGTGTATGTGTGTGTGAGCGCGCGCGTGTGTGACTCAGACTCAAGCGTCATGAGTTGTCATAATTGTCATGAGCACCCTCAAGGGTCCTGCAGACACAACATGGCAATAACACACACATATATTGGGACAGGTCATAGTGGATGCTTTCAGTGTGTGTGTGTGTGTGTGTGTGTGTGTGTGTGTGTGTGTGTGCGCGCGCGCCGCGCGCGTACGTGCATAATCTACGCAGTTCAGCGAGCACAGAAAACCTTGGTTACAATTGTATTGGCGTTGCCAATAAAACCGCCTGCTGTGTCCTTATGTGTGTGACTGGACCTAACTGGCCAAAATCAACACTGTTGATTTGCTCGGAGAAAGCGGCCTACGACTTTGGAACTAGAAAGGAAATGAGCCATGCAAGCTGCTGGACCACGCTTCCAACCACGCTCATGCAGTTCCGAGTAGGACAGGCCGGCCACATAGTTGTGGTACACAGGCCTACAGACCGCGGACTTGCTGGCCTAGCTGGCTACACGTGGGAATCTCAGTAGCGTGAAAGAGACTGGGCCTTTGTGAAACACCATAGAGATAAGTCGGCGACCGAGACAAAATATATGTTTGTTTAGGAAGGGAGAGAGATGAGAGGAGAGAGAGAGAGAGAGAGAGATAGAGAGATGAGAGAGAGAGATAGAGAGAGAGAGATGGGAGAGAGTGAGAGAGAGAAGAGAGAGTTGTTGTTTATTTTACGGGAGGAAAAAGATAAACGCTTTTTTCTCTTTTTTTTTTTTTTTGTTTTTTTTTTTTTTCACATC
>JADBJO010000521.1:377500-390000 GCA_016801955.1 Conus betulinus | reverse complement strand
TCCCATGGGGAAAAAAAACAGAATTGGGCGAATCACGTGACTCGACGTCCACAGTCGTGAATCTCTGAGACAGGGCTGAGAAACAAAGTAAAAGACAATCCAGAATCTGATTCTGCTTCTTTCCCTTTAAAGTTCGCCCCATCTTCTTTGAAAAAGGCCAGAGGTCGAAAAGAACATCTTTCCAACTGGCCACACGCCGCATTTCGAATTTTGCTCCAAATCACTATATAATCCATGTAAGCGTGTTGAGGCCTGACATATCTTCGAGCCAGAATTTGATATCAAACTGGTAATTGATCGAAAGGACAACCCCTACCAATCATTTCACTTGTTTTTGTTTTCCTTTTCTTTTTATTCTTTTTTCTTTTCTTTTTCTTTTAAATTTGATTTTTATTTCCACCGTTGACATGATTCACAATCTTCAAATGCATGACCTTCCCCTTAGCTAACGTCACATTTCAGGCCTTCGTACTCACCAGTGACCGTATCGTTCCGCCAGGTGGTTCAATCCAAATAGTCCCATTCCTTGTATTTAATCCGTCTGCTTGTTACCACCTGGCCATGTACCTTGATGAGCATATGAAAGAAAAGAAGGTGACCCAATTCTCAGACTCAATAGAAATTCTCAACACACAATAAATTGTGCCTGTCTATAAATATTCGACTCCTTAAACAAAGCCTTGGCGCATAAATTTTTGGTGTGCAGCCATTATGCTCGGTCATTGTTTTGTCGCCATGCACTCAATATGAGAAAGTCATCTGATTGGTAGCAGGAGCCCATTCTTAGTCTCAATAAGAGTGTAAAAATACTGACGCTTTTTCCTACCAATCAAAAGATGCTGCTATTTTTGGTACATGGAGTGTGTGTGTGCGTGCGCGCGTGTGAGGGGGGTGGGGGGTCGGAATAATGGTTAAATATGTGCCGACAAAATTATTGTGGTTATGGAGTACGTACATACTTTTTTAAAAACCTTTCGTGAAAGCTAGCATCCTGTCAGTTAATCCTCCGTAACGTACAATGTTCACTTTTATGTGTGGACTTTTGCCCTTAGTCAAACTCACCCTGTTTATATTATTTACACATTGCGAGTGCATCTGTCTACACTAGTCTTCTAGCAAAAGACGGCCATTTTCACCGGTGCAATGAAGGTATTTAAGCTACTGGAGATCGCATATGAAAACTACGTCCCGTCTCCGAGTTCATTGGGCCATTCAGAGCTTACGGTGAGTGGTTCTTTCTCTGTAATACTTCAGGGTTTGGTAGGGATTTCGTTTGTTTACTTTTGCCGTCGGGAAAGACCAAAAGAAAGTTTACGGTTGGCCGGGTCAGCGTAAATTACAAATTTTCCCCCTTAATAGCAGGAGATATCCTGTTTGGCCTTTGAAATTCATCATTTTTCTCCAAGCTGATCTTACGCCGAATTTGAGAAGATGGGTGACTGATTCCTCGTTCTTCGTCTTCCTTGTCCTGAGTGTTGTTTTATCTTGCCTGAAGAAGACCTAAGAATTCAAAACGCGTCACATTTGGTCTTGTAATTCGTTTGTCCATGTAAACTGGCAGTTATTCAAGTAACTTTAAAAAGTCATTTTCTCGTTTGTAGGGAAGATAAAATGGCGTTTATACAGAAAAGGTTTGATTAGAGATCATTGTTCAAACTGCCTTTTTCTCTTTTTTTTTCTGTGTCTGTAATTTATGACAATGTATGTGTCCAGCGCGTGATTGGCTGAATTGTATCAATTTCTTTGCTACTGGTAGGGAGTCCTATCCGAAGTCCTGTTGCACTAGTATCGTCGTCTGCATTCCTGTCGCGTGAACATCGTCAAATTGTCGATAGGCAGCACCGAATCTTGCCTTGATGGGTATGGGGAAGAAGTGGAAGGGGGGAGTGGAGAGAGGGAGAGAGCATAAGGGTTGGAAGGGGCGAAGGAGAAGATGGGGAGGTGGGGGATGGGGGGAGGAAAAGTCGAGTGGTCATGATGGAAAGTTTTTGACTTCTTGCATCCGTCATGTTTTCTTCCACCTACAGTGACTCTCATTCTATTCCCTCGCTTCCGACACACGAATGCACAATCACTACCTCCATCTACTATTACTACTGCTGCTGCTGCTGCTGTTGCTATTGCTACCACTGCTGCTGCTACTACTGCTGCTGCTGCTGCTGCTGCTTATGCTTCTACAACTGTTGTTCCTTCTCCTCCGCCTACAACTTTAAAAACTGTGACCCTTATTGTGCTGCTACAGTTTCTGCTGCTACTTGCATCTACTAGATGATTTTTTTTACAACAATGATGATAATACTAATGCACTACTAATATGATAACAATGGTAGTAACAATAATAATGATGGTAGTAGTAAGATAAAAATGATAACAATAATAATAATAATGATAGTAATGATAATAACAATAACAGCATACTACTACTACTACTACTACTACTGCTACTACTACTACTACCACTACTACTACTACTACTACTACTTATGATAGTAATGACGATGATTTATACGAATATGAAAACGACAATTTCATTATCATTATCATCATCATTACCATTGTTATTTGTATTATTTTTTTCATTATTATTATCATTGTTATTGTTACCATCATTGTTATTATTATCATCATCATCATCATCATTATCATTACCATTGTTATTATTATTATTGGTATTATCATTATTATTATTATTATTATTATCATCATCATTATCATAGCAAAAAGGGCACTCAGGAAAGATCACAGGCCCCCACCAAGGTACGAATCCTGGATCCGCCCAAAGGTCACTTCAGGCCTTCCTACATTTTTTGTTAATCATGACTGCACACCCTGGTCACGACGTAAACGACGTCTCTACGGTCTGGCCGACCAACACGCTGAGAGAAAGAAGCTGATGACGCCAGCTTGGTTCCAGGTCGGCTCTACAGTGTAATGGTCCGTCCCTCAGCCACCTGTGAGCTGTCCACCAAGTTGGGTTCAAATCCCTGCAGTAGCTTTGGGGAGGTCGTGGGTCGAATCCCATCAGAAGTCATGTGGGTTTTTCTGCCCCGACCGGCTCCTACCCAGAGTTGAGTTTGCTGCGGGCTCAGTTGGGAAGACTGGGACCACACAGTCGAGTTTCATCTGCTTAATGGATGCGTTTCTGAGAGTGTTGCTCAAATTTCCTGACCAACACTGCAGGTGTCCTGTATCTCTCGGGCCTGGTTGACGCCGGGATATATTATGAAAGGAAGCGTAGAGAACAGCCCTGTCATGTAGTCTCAGACCGAAATGGAAATCTGTAGCATCATCTTAATCATCCTCATTCTCATCGATCAGCATAAAAAAAAAAAAAGTCTCAAATTCTGTGTGGCCTTCATGCCCTGCTCTCATGGTGACCTCAATTTCGATGTCCTCTCCACGTCTGTGGCCTTGGTTTGGTTCCGTCCGGGTCACCGGTATCGGCGAATCCATGGGGGCTGTCGTTGGACGGACGTGGTGGCGCCCCCGGAGGGAGAGAGCTCACTCACGCCGGCTCCGCGACTAAGCAATTATTGTCGTCAGTAGGGGGCTTAGTAGGTGGTGTCCTGCGTATGTTAGATCAGAACAGGCGCCACTGAACACCACTGAAGTGACTCGGCAGCAGTGCAGTGTCTCCTCCGGTGGGTTGCCTCTTGACGACTTGACATTGACTGCTCACTGTGGATTGCCGGTGCCGGGGCTGTGGCGGGGCCGACCGGGCTGTGGCTGTGGACGGGGTGTCGGAATGAGCGGCGTGGTGCACTGCCTACTACTACTACTACTATGACTACTACTACTACTTCTGCTGATGCTACTGCTGCTGCGGCTACTGATAATGACGACGATGACGACGACGACGACGACGACGACGACAAGGACGACGACGACGACGACGAAGATGATGATGATGATGATGATGATGATGATGACACTACTTCTACTGGTATGATGATGATGATGATGATGATGATGATGATGATGATGATGACGACGACAATGATGATGATGATGATAATAATAATGATAATAATATAATAAATCATAATTATGATGATAATAATGATGATGATGATAATGATAATACTACTACTAATATAATACAGTACATTATAAATAATGATAACAACAATAATAGCAACAATAATAAGCATGACAATAATAATAAAAAAGAAGAAGAGGAGGAGGAGGAGGGGGAGGGAGGAAGGGAAAGAATGATAACAGTAATCGACTGTAATTCTATTGGTGTGTTTAGTTGAGTCGTACCCACTGCATGGCGATCGATGGGCACTGCCCAACACTGGCTATACTCCACAGTCTCGCTGTCCTCTCACTTACAACGCCAGCTGCCCCCTCCCCCCCCCCCCCCCCCCCCCCCACTCCACCCCACCCCAAGACGTGAAATTCATGCTACGTCGTCCTTTTCGCAAGGCAAGGCTGTGTCTGTGTCGCCACAGTCTGGCGCCTCCTCTCAAGGCAGCGTCTCGGTTTATCCTGGCACCCGCCCCATCCCCCTTCCCTCTCCTTTTTGTTGATGTCGTCGTCGTCGTTGTCGTCGTCGTTGTTGTGCTTGCATGCAGATGAGTGATCTATCCCGCATTGAAGCCATGTTTCCACCTACAGAATCAAGTCACCTGTAGCTTCTGGTCTTCCTTACAGTGTGCTGTAATCGCGTGCGTAAGTGCGTACACACACGTTCGCGCGCACGCGCGCGCGCGCGCGCGCACACACACACACACACACACACACACACACACACACACACACACACACACACACACACACACACACATAAGCAAGCAAGCAAGCGCGTGTATACACGCACACGAGCGTATAAGTGCTCACACACACACACACACACACACACACACACACACACACGCACGCACGCACGCACGCACGCACGCACGCACGCACACACACACACACACACACACACACACACACACACACAGAGGCGCGCGACCGCGTGCACGCGTTTAAACAAGTACGCACCGCGCCTGCGTGCTCGCACTCACGCGCGCTTGCACACACACAGACACACACAAAGATACACATACACGCGCGCGCGCGCGCGCGCGCGCGCGCGCGCTTAAAGACCCCAGTTTCTTGTCAGTTTCAAAAGATTAGCACCCATCCCACCTCTCACGGTCTAACGAAGAGAGGGGGGAAAACGTGTGTCCCACGCTAGGGGAACTAACACCGGAACTAAACGTTATACGTTGAGCGACACACGACCTCCCGTCATGAACGGATTTAGCCGGAGTTTATCGGCAAACACGACTGGTTAGCTGTGTTTTCAGCGTCGCAATTACTGGGCTGTAGTGTAGTGTAGTGTAGTGTAGTGTAGCGTAGTGTAGTGTAGTGTGGGATACGGTATGATAGTATAGTGTAGTGTGGGTGTGGGAAGGTGTAGTATAGTGTGTTGGGTATTGTGGGGATAGGGTAGGGTATGATGATATAGTGTAGTGTGTGGTGGGGTGGTGTAGTATAGTGTTGGGTAGTGTGGGATAGGTAGGGGTATGATGATATAGTGAAGTGTGTGGTGGGGTGGTGTAGTAGTATAGTGTTGGGTAGTGTGGGATAGGGGTAGGGTATGATGATATAGTGAAGTGTGTGGTGGGGTGTGTGTAGTATAGTGTTGGGTAGTGTGGGATAGGGTAGGGTATGATGATATAGTGTAGTGTGTGGCGGGGTGGGTGTAGTACAGTGTTGGGTAGTGTGGGGTAGGGTATGATAGTATAGTGTAGTGTGTGGTGGGGGGGTGGTGTAGTATAGTGTTGGGTAGTGTGGGTTAGGGTATGGTACTATGGTAGTGTGGGGTGGGGTGAGGTGAGGAGTATAGTGTTGGGTAGTGTGGTATAGGGTGTGATAGTGTAGTGTGGGGTGGGTGAGGTAGTATAGTGTTGGGTAGTGTGGTATAGGGTGTAATGGTGTAGTGTGGAGTGGGTGAGGTAGTACAGTGTTGGGTAGTGTGGTATAGGGTATGATAGTATAGTGTAGTGTGGGGTGGGGTGAGGTAGTATAGTGTTGGGTAGTGTGTATAGGGTGTGATAGTGTAGTGTGGGGGTGGGGTGAGGTAGTATAGTGTGTGGGTAGTGTGGTATAGGGTGTGAAAGTGTAGTGTGGGGTGGGGTGAGGTAGTATAGTGTTGGGTAGTGTGGTATAGGTGTGATAGTGTAGTAGTGTGGGGGGGTGGGGTGAGTATATAGTGTTGGGTAGTGTGGTATAGGGTGTGATAGTGTAGTGTGGGGTGGGGTGAGGTAGTATAGTGTTGGGTAGTGTGGTATAGGGTATGATAGTGTAGTGTGGGGTGGGGTGAGGTAGTATAGTGTTGGGTAGTGTGGTATAGGGTATGATAGTATAGTGTAGTGTGGGGTGGGGTGAGGTAGTATAGTGTTGGGCAGTGGGATAGGGTATGATACTATGGTGTAGTGTGGGATGGGGTGGTGTAGTACAGTGTTGGGTAGTAGTGTGGTATAGGGTATGATAGCATAGTGTAGTGTGGGGTGGAATGAGGTAGTATAGTGTTGCGTAGTGTATAGTGTAGTGTGGGGTGGGGTGAGGTAGTATAGTGCTGGGTAGTGTGGTATAAGGTATAGTACTATGGTGTAGTGTGGGATGGGGTGGTGTAGTACAGTGTTGGGTAGTGTGGTATAGGGTATGATAGTATAGTGTAGTGTGGGGTGGGGCGAGGTAGTATAGTGTTGGGTAGTGTGGTATAGGTATGATACTATGGTGTAGTGTGGGGTGGTGTGGTGTAGTATAGTGTTGGATAGTGTGGGATAGGGTATGATACTGTGGTGTAGTGTGGGGTGGGGTGGTGTAGCATAGTGTTGGATAGTGTGGGGTAGGGTATGATACTATGGTGTAGTGTGGGGTGGGGTGGTGTAGTATAGTGTTGGATACTACCCTGCTATGTGACCAAACTGTGTGTAGTGTAGTGTAGTGTAGTGTAGAGAGGGGGGTCGCGAGAGAGAGACAGAGAGAGAGAGAGAGAGAGAGAGAGAGAGAGAGAGAGAGGAGGGGACAGACAGACAGACAGACAGACAGACCAGCAGACAGACAGACAGAGAGAAACGGATTACGGACATTGTTCCCTTCCTCACTGACTAATACCATACGAAGAGAGGAAAAGGGTGTGTGTGTGTGTGTGTGTGTGTGTGTGTGTGTGTGTGTGTGTGTGTGTGTGTGTGTGTGTGTGTGTGTGTGTGTGTGTGTGTGTGTGTGTGTGTGTGTGTGTGTGTGTGTGTGTGTGTGTGTGTGTGTGTGTGTGTGTGTGTGTGTGTGTGTGTGTGCGTGCGTGCGTGCGTGCGTGCGTGGCGTGCGTGCGTGTGTGTGTGCGTGCATGCGTGCGTGTGCGTGCGTGCGTGTGTATGTGTGCGCGTGCGTGCGTGCGTATGTGTGTGTGTGAGTGCGTGCGTGCGTGCGTGTGTGTGCGTGCGTGCGTGCGTGCGTGCGTGTGTGTGTGTGTGTGTGTGTGTGTGTGTGTGTGGACTGGAGTGGAGTGGAGTTCAGAGTAAATTAGTTTTTACAGTGTAGTGTAGTGTAGTGTAGTGTAGTGTAGTGTAGTGTGATGTAGTACAGTTCATTCAATTTAATTTGTACAGTGTAGTGTATTGTGGTGTGGTGTGTGTGTGGTGTGGTGGTGGTGTGGTGTGTGTGGTGTATGTGATGTAGTACAGTTCAATGTAATTAATTTCTATAGTGTAGTGTAGTGGAGTGGAGTGGAGTGGAGTGGAGTGGAGTGTGGTGTGCTGTGCTGTGCTGTGCTGTGCTGTGCTGTGCTGTGCTGTGCTGTGCTGTGATGTAGTGTAGTGTAGTGTAGTGTAGTGTAGTGTAGTGTAGTGTAGTGTAGTGTGTTCGGTGTGGTGTGGTGTGGTGTGGTGTAGTGTATGTGATGTAGTACAGTTCAATGTAATTTAACTTCCACAGTGTAGTGTAGTGTAGTGTAGTGTAGTGTAGTAGTAGTGTAGTGTAGTGTATATGATGTAGTATAGTCAATGTAATTTAATTTCTACAGTGCCAGTGTAGTGTAGTGTAGTGTAGTGTAGTGTAGTGTAGTGTAGTGTAGTGTAGTGTACTTTAGGGTAGGGTAGGGTAGGGTAGGGTAGGTGTTGTGTTGTGTTGTGTTGTGTTGTGTTGTGTTGTGTGTGTTGTGTTGTGTTGTGTTGTGTGTGCTTGTGCTGTGCTGTGCTGTGTTGTGTTGTGTTGTGTTGTGTATGTGATGTAGTACAGTTCAATGTAATTTAATTTCTACAGTGTAGTGTAGTGTAGTGTAGTGTAGTGTAGTATAGTGTAGTGTATGTGATGTAGTACAGTTCAATGTAATTAAATTTCTACAGTGTCGTGTCGTGTCGTGTCGTGTCGTGTCGTGTCGTGTCGTGTAGTGTCGTGTCGTGTCGTGTAGTGTAGTGTAGTGTATGTGATGTAGTACAGTTCAATGTTATTTAATTTCTGCACAGTGCTGTGATGTAGTGTAGTGTAGTGTAGTGTAGTGTAGTGTAGTGTAGTGTAGTGTAGTGTAGTGTAGTGTAGTGTAGTGCCGTGGCAGTGTAGTGCCGTGCCGTGGCAGTGTAGTGTAGTGTAGTGTAGTGTAGTGTAGTGTAGTGTAGTGTAGTGTAGTTCAATGAAATTTCGTTTGCACAGTGCAGTGTAGTGTGGCGCAGTGCAGCGTAGCGCCATGTAGTATTGTGCAATGTCGTATAGTGTAGTTCCGTCTTGCATAATGTGGTAAAGTCCAGTGTGGAGTATTGCATGTTAAGTGTGTCGTGTAGCACAATGTTAAAAAGTGCAGTGTAGTGTGTGATTTGTTTTTCTTTAGCACAGTTAGTACAGTGCTCTGTAGTGTAATGCATGCCGTGTAGGGCAGTGTAGTGTAGTGTAGTGTAGTGCAGTGTAGTGCATTGAAATGTAGGGCAGTGTAATGTAGTGCAGTGTAGTGCATTGAAATGTAGGGCAGTATAATCTAGTGGCAGTGTAGTGTATTGAAATGTAGCGCAGTATAGTGAAGTGCAGTGTAGTGCATTGAAAAGTAGGGCAGTATAGTGTAGTGCAGTGTAGTGCATTGACATGTAGGACAGTATAGTGTAGTGCAGTGTAATGCATTGAAATGTAGGGCAGTATAATGTAGTGCAGTGTAGTGTATTGAAATGTAGGGCAGTATAGTGTAGTGCAGTGTAGTGTATTGCAATGTAGGGCAGTATAGTGTAGTGCAGTGTAGTGCATTGAAATGTAGGGCAGTATAGTGTAGTGCAGTGTAGTGCAGTGTAGTGAATTGAAATGTAGGGCAGTATAGTGTAGTGCAGTGTAGTGCATTGAAAAGTAGGGCAGTAGTATAGTGTAGTGCAGTGTAGTGCATTGAAATGTAGGGCAGTATAGTGTAGTGCAGTGTAGTGCAGTGTAGTGCATTGAAATGTAGGGCAGGATAGTGTAGTGCAGTGTAGTGCATTGAAATATAGGGCAGTATATAGTAGCACAGTGTAGTGCATTGAAATGTAGGGCAGTATAGTGTAGTGCAGTGTAGTGCAGTGTAGTGCATTGAAATGTAGGGCAGTGTAGTGTAGTGCAGTGTAGTGCATTGAAAAGTAGGGCAGTATAGTGTGTAGTGCAGTGTAGTGCATTGAAACGTAGGGCAGTATAGTGTGGTGCAGTGTCGTGCATTGAAATGTAGGGCAGTATAGTGTAGTGCAGTGTAGTGTATTGAAATGTAGGGCAGTATAGTGTAGTGCAATGTAGTGCAGTGTGGTGCATTGAAATGTAGGGCAGTATAGTGTAATGCAGTGTAGTGCAGTGTAGTGTATTGAAATGTAGGGCAGTATAGTGTAGTGCAGTGTGGTGCATTTGAAATGTAGTGCAATGTAGTGTAGTGCAGTGTAGTGCATTGAAATGTAGGGCAGTCTAATGTAGTGCAGTGTGGTGTGTTGAAATGTAGGGCAGTATAGTGTAGTGCAGTGCAGTGTATTGAAATGTAGCGCAGTACAGTGTAGTGCAGTGCAGTGTATTGAAATGTAGGGCAGTATAGTGTAGTGCAGTATAGACTAGTGCAGCGTAGTGCATGGTAGTGTAGTATGTGATGTAATCAGTGCAATGTAATGTACTGTAATGTAGTGTAGCCCAGTGTAGTATTGTGTGTAGCTCAGTGACGTGTAGCGCAGTGTAGCATTGTGTAGCTCGGTGAAGGGCAGTGCAGTGTGATCGAGAGCAGTGTAGTGTAGTGCAGTGCAGCAGAATAGTGCGCAGCGCAGCCCAGTTAAGGGCATGGCGGTGACGTCGCGAGCGGTGTAAGTGCATAGAAAGTGCGGTGTACAGCAGTACACAGTGTATCATTGGCCTACTCACGGGCTTCACACCGTTATTTGCGACCCTCACCGTTCCCCTGGAAGGAGGTTGGGGGAGGGGACGGGGAGGGGGGCGGTGGAAGTGACATATTTCGCCACAACATGAAATGCATGTCAACGTAAAATTCTCGTTTTACTGATTTAACCAGCGGTGAATTGGCAGGAAATCAATGGGAGAAGAGAGAGAGAGAGAGAGAGAGAGAGAGAGAGAGAGAGAGAGAGAGAGAGAGAGAGAGAGAGAGAGAGAGAGAGAGAGATGTTGCTTATAGCCTAGCCGACTGCAAAGGGCTATATCAGGGCTGTCACCGCGTTGACGTAACTTTCAAGTCGAAAAAAAAAAGCTCGTCCATACAAAGAGAGAGACAGACAGACAAACAGACAGACAGACAGATAGAGACGTGTTGACCGAGAGCCGAACAGACGGAGACAGACTCGGAGACATAGCAGAGATGAGAAGAAATGAACATTTAGAAAGAAGAAAAAAAAAACCGAGCTTATGTTTCTATTTTGGACAATTTCGAAAAGCCCGCATTTTGTTTGTCCGTTTTCATTGGAAGACAACTGTTCAAGAAGTGTCTACTTACAATGAACAATGCCTGAGCGCCGCTCATCCCCATCCACGCAGACTCATCTTCCACAAAGACAATACTCCTCCGTCATCGACCAAGTCCGTAAAGGAACTATAAACACTGGTGCTCCTCCTCCATCAACACACATCAGCAACAACAACGCTACTCCGAAACAACTAGAACAATTTCTGATTCTCGGCAGCTGTAAATCCCAATACCGGAACTCTAATTTACTCCCCCAAACGTTTCTCAGCCGTTTATATAGATATTCATCACTCAGGAAATATGGATACTCATCAGCCACATTTCTAACGGTCCGTCTGCAGCACACACACAAACACACACAAATGGGAAAGAATCACAACCTTTACACCTTATTGTTTATCATCAACAAGCACGGATCATTACTGACAATCCGTAATCTCTCTCATATCTTCTTCAGCCGGATAAAAAAATATAAAAAAAAACGAAAACCAAACCAAAACAAAAAAGCCACGGGTATTCAAATATTTCTCATTACCGACAGTCATAATTTACAACTTCCCCCCACCCCTCGTCATCACTCTCAGGATCATTCTTAGCCTGTAACACGGATAGGCCAAGTCTTCGCCTTTTTTCTCAGAGCCCCTACGGGTCCATCTATCCTAGTAAACCACGGATCATCCTCATCCCTTACTTCACCCTCTCAGCCGCTGTCTCTCAACAGCATCGCCCACCTGGGTGCGTACATGCTTCCACAGAAACCCTAAAAACCCGCCATGGCGCACGCATCCACGCTCTTGATCACGACCAAAAAAAAACTATGACATAATTTGTAGGAGCCCTAAACACCCGACTGTGTGCGGCCCCTTCGGGCTATAAACGACCAGGACAGTGGTCCCACTACTCTTAAAACAGGGAACGGAACTCCGTGGTTGATCCCTGGGGGCTTGTAATTCCCCCTAGTCGGGGCTGACTTGCCGACCCTTTTGTACGTACTTAACTCATGTTATGTTAGCAGCTCCGGCGTAGAGAGGCGACCGGCCGCCCGCCCGCCCGCCTCGTTACCCCCACTTCCTCCCCCCCCCCCCCTCTCTCCCTCTCTCTCTCTCTCTCTCGTCCCCCTCCCCCTCCGCCTCCGCCTACCCCTCCTTTTTCCCCCTGGGCCCCTTCTCTTCTGTTCCTCCCTCCCTCCCCTCCCCCACCTCCCGCACACCTCGTCGTCCCTCCTGCTCCACCCCCTTCACACCGGCCGCCCCGCGATCTTCACTGCTTTACACACTCACGCGCCTCTCGCCGATTCATAGTGTAGTGAAAACGAGGGGAAGGTAGGGGAGAAATGGGGGGGGGGGGGGGGGGGGGGGGGGGGGGGGGATAAAGAGAGACAGACAGACAGACAGACAGAAAGACGACCGGATAAGGAAATGAACGAAACAGCAGACAGACAGACAGACAGGCGGATAAGGAAACGAAAGAAAGAGCAGAGAGAGAAACAGACAGACAGACAGACAAATAGATTTTTTTTAATGAACAAGACAGCACAGAGAGAGAGAGAGAGAGAGAGAGAGAGAGAGAGAGAGAGAGAGAGACAGAGAGACAGAGACAGAGACAGACA
>JADBJO010000521.1:370000-375000 GCA_016801955.1 Conus betulinus | reverse complement strand
ACATTCAACATTCCATTGAACAACAGGGAACTGACACAAGTTAAGTGCACTTTCACACATCAACTTTTATTACTTACACATAGATAAGAAATGGCATGTCACTTCCACAGACTGAGTTTCAGTTCTCATTGGACTACCACAATGAGGGGCCCTTCCTCACTCCTACTTTACTCGCTTGCACTCTGTGCAGCAAGCTTAAGTTGGCATACAGGGGTTCTGTCTAAGTTACGCTGAATGTATATGGTTATTATACATCCATTCTGCTTGCTAATACCCAGTATTGTAGCCAGAGTGGTACTCATAGACAGGTTCTCACTGTTTCATCATAAAGTGAGGGTAAGGGTCTGATGGGTTTTGAGTCCAGGTGGTAAGCACTTAGCTTTGCTTTGGAGAGAATAGTTGATCTCTCCTGTGGCTGGTGACTGCCCCACTGGTGTAGATGGTTGTCTGGTGTCGCCCCGGTTTACAGTGATGCCATGGTGTCTGGCATTCCCCCGGTTTCTGGTGAAGTCCCAGCTTCTGGTTCAACCGCAATGTGTAGCGTGACCAGGATCCCAGTTTTTTCCTGGGAATGAACAGTGACAGAGACTGGAGGTCAGGAGTACTAGGCCTTCCCTAAGGGTCTCTTTGTCTTCTTCTGTTCTTGACTACAGGCAGTCCTGAGGGGTCAGTCAGTGAAGTTTTACGCGCCTGAGGCCCTGGACAAGTGTCTGGTATATGAATCTTCTCACTTGCACTTGCCAATCAAATTTCGACAAATGTGTCATTCCCCCATCAGGGGTGAGAGGGGGAGGGATTTAGTCTAGTCACCAATCGCCTCGGGAATTGTTTGAACCTAATCGGCATGGGATAATTTATGCGTCCGTATAGGTGTCGGCGAGCACCAGTTAATTTATGCGCATGTGTAGGTGTCCGCGAGCACGTGTAGGTGTCTGCGAGCACGGGGATCGCAGGGTGATTGCCTTTGTGTCAATTAAGGCCACATGTGGCTCAGGTGGAGGGGGGGGGTGGTGGTGGTGGCGGTGGAGAGAGCGGCAACATGCCTTTGTGTCGCGGGGTAGAGAGAGGGGGGGTGAGACGGGCTATCGTTAGAACGCCCATCCAACGCTGTGTAGTATTGCACTGCATGGGGAGGGAGGGTTGAGAGGGGGGAAGGGAGGTAGGCCGATAGAACGAAAGGCGTCACGCATTTACCGTGACGCAATTTTCCTTGTAGCAGATAGTCGACGCCGTGCGACGCACACCATTCTAAGAGGGGGAAAGGGGGAAAGGGGGGTGGGGTGGGGAGGTTTTAGAGGGGAGAGTGGGCATAGATTTGAAGTCTATTCTTTGGTTCGGTGTTTTTAGTGGGACTGATCGGATGGTGTTGTCAAGCGTCACGTCACACCAGTCGTACAGTTATTATCGTGATCAGTTCAACAGTTGTTGTTGAGTTGTACAGTTATGGTTGCATACATTGACAACAGACATAGTTTTGGCTGAACAGGCCTCAACAATGCAATCCAGTGAACACACCGGGAACATTGAAAGAACTGGACGTTGCTGATGAACGGACGGACGCTCCTCTCAGACAACGAACAACCAGGGACAGGACAGGAGAACTGGCAGGCAATGACATTGGCAAGCACAACAAGGCAAAGGATCCACAGAAAGGAAAAACCAGAACTCACCACGATCAGCACCACCTTCAACGACAGAGAGATGTTCTTTGTGCACATGGGCAGTGTGGTTGATAGACAGGGAGGCTGGGGAAGGAGGAGGAGGTGAGGAGGAGGGGGGGGGGGGGGGGGGGTCTATCTGAACTGACCTAAATGTCCATGCCAAGATAGGCAAGGCACAAGTGGCGTATGTCACGGCGCAGAACATCTCGGTGTCAAGACAACTCAGCACAGTCCCCCCAAAACGATGAAACTTCAACTCTTAAGTTCCGAAAGGTCTTGTCTGAGATGTGCCTGAAGACCAGAGCGATGCATCAGAAGATATATAAACTTTTATTAATCACCTCTGAGATGTGCATGAAGGCCAGAGCGATGCATCAGAAGATATTATAAACTTTTATTAATCACCTGTCTGAAATGTGCCTGAAGGCCAGAGCGATGCATCAGAAGATATTATAAACTTTTATTAATCACCTGTCTGAGATGTGCATAAAGATCAGAGTGATGCAACAGAAGATGTAAACTTGTATTCATCACCTGTCTGAGGCGCGGGTTTAACATACAGTGGCTGGACAGTCAGCGACGCGGAGTTGCGGCAAAGGGCAGGACGTGACTCCATTATCACTAAGATCCTTGGGAGGAAGTGGGGCTGGATGGGACACCAACGTAGGAAGCAAGCCAGCATCCAACACCACCCGTCAGCATCTGACCTGCAGCAGAGAGGGAAGAATGGAAGACCAATTCAGAGGTGAATTGACTACAAGCTGGCTTCTATCTGTTTCTCTTCTGTTTCTGGTACTGGACCAAAATATCTTTCTGACATCCTCCACATCTACACCCCATCCCGTCAACTTCGTTCCTCTCCCGACAGTCGCCTCTTGCGCATTCCTTCTGTCAGAACAAAATCTTTTTGGTCAACATTCTCTTTCCTTCCAAGGACCAACTGTCTGGAATACACTTCCCATCAGTGTCAGACACCTACCTTCACCCTCTTCTTTCAAATCTGCCGTCAAAACTAACTTCTTTCATCAGTCGTAACCCCCCCCCCCCCCCCCCCTCCCCACCTCCCCCTAAACTTCTCAATCCACCTTCCGAGTGTCGGAGTGGGTTTTCGCATGCACGCGTGAGTGCCTGGTGGTTGTGTTGCTTGTACGTGGAGGCCGTGTTGATGTGAGTGCGTGCCTGCGTGCGTGCCGGTGTGTGAGAGCGTGGGTGTGTGGTCATGCGTGAGCACGTGTACGTGCACGGTCAGCGCGGGTGCGCGCGCACGGGTGCGCGCGCGCGCGCGCGCGCGCGCGCGTGTGTGTGTGTGTGTGTGTGTGTGTGTGTGTTGTTGTTGTGTTGTTGGTAAATGTAATGCGTTTAGAGTCCTAATTTATAGAGAATAGACGCTATACACATTAACATTTCATTATTATTTAAGACCCAGAACAGTCGGGGAAGAGACACTGAGACAGGACTGTAGACATAAGGATCCGGAGCAGAAAAGGCAGCTTGGATCTGGGCTTACTGAAGAGCTGTGGCAGATCGTCCGTGCTTCCTAGAGAACCAAGGGTCTACAGTAGGAAGAACCTCACGGGACAGCTGGACAGCAGGAAGTCTTCAGAGAACTGCCCCTTACAAACAAGTGCTTCGGCCCTGAACTCCTTACATCCCAAGGGGACCAGGTCATTTTTCCTATATATGCCCTTCAGCTGTCAGACGTGTTTCCCTGGCGCTGATGGGATTCGAACCAGCAACTTTTGGATGCGTGGGCACCATATAGCGTTGGCTTTATAGACGGTGTTTCAAGCGCATGTCAATGGGACGCCTGTTGTAAATAGGGAAGTGTGGAAACGTAAGCTTCATATCTGTTCCCCGTCGACCAGGTCCAGCTGGAACTCTTCAGCTGTCTCTGCCATCGCCTTCAGGGTTCCGGTCCTCTTCTTAGCAAGAAATCGTGTACTGTTCCCTCCAACCTCTATGGCCCAGGACTTTAGCCTGACGCCAGATTTCCTCAAGGTGCTGGGTACGCCGGCGCACTTCTCAGTCTTGTAGAGACGTCCGCTCGGGGGAGAAGTGTCTTGACGAGTAAGCGAAATAATACTTCACGTAAATATTGCACAAACAAGTAGTTCACATCTGATCAAGCTAAGATAATTTGTTATTTTTTGCCACCGGCAAAGAGGCAGATACAGACCAATGTCTTACTGAACATCAAACTGGGAGTGGATACATGTAAATATGACTTGTGAAATACAGCAAAGTTTAGTGCTGATGGTGAAGCGAGTAAGAAAAATCCACACTTAAGCAGCAAATTACACAAACTTACTTCTGTCCACAATAACAGTCTCCAAACAATTTCATCATTTGAAATTTGCCTTTGCTACCGGAATCAAACCAATTTTCTAGCGCGGATCAAAATGGAAATTCCGAAATGGGATCAGTCAAATAAAATGAAAGTCAGAAGTGACGTGACAAAATCTGAAACACAAATAACCACTCTCAACAGTGCAAAACAACGTTTATTTGATTCCAAATGATAACAAACGAGCGACTTTTCAAAAGCATTGTTTTCCTCAGACAAACTGAACAACAGACGTAACAAAACTTCCAGAGAGCAGTCCGCTTCTCAATGATTTTTCTTAGGGTAAGTGGGGGGACAGAGGGGAGAGGATTTTATATTTGTTGTTTGTGACAGTCTAGAGAAAAAAAAAAACCGTCACTTTGCGCTCTGTTTTTGTCTTTATTGTTTGTATTTTGGCGTTCCCCCCCCCCCCCCCCCCGGTAGTGCTGCTGTATATTTCACTGTTCCTTTGTGACGTAACAGCCAGATGATGACGAACATGCGGTAAAAGCCTGGGCTAAATAGCCCACGTGACGAATGACAGATCATTGAGGAAACGGCGGCCTGGCTTTGAACTAGGTCGCTGTGACTTTCTCAACTGACGGGAACGTTTCTCTCTGTTCCCTTTCACTCTCACACCTTCCTGCAAGATTGTTCCCTCACCCTTCTACTCCTGCTCCCCCGCCCCCCTCCTCCCCAACTGCCCTTTCCCTTCCTCCCCTGCCGCCCTTCATCGCAAGTGTTTCGTAGTCTTCGGGTTACCGGTCATAGAAGGTGTAAAGGTGATGGGTACAATTGTGATAAAACACACGAGTCGAACTAGGCGAACAAAACAGGAGTAAAGGCCCTGGGCCTTGATCAGCACTGTCTGTGGTTCAGTGTTGTCGCCACTCTCCATCTCCCTCTCCCTGCCAATCAGGAGGCGTTCTTTCCGTTAGTGTTGTCACTCACTCGCCATCTCCCTGCCAATCAGGAGGCGTTCTTTCCGTTAGTGTTGTCACACACCATCTCCCTGC
>JADBJO010000521.1:350000-362500 GCA_016801955.1 Conus betulinus | reverse complement strand
ATTCCTAAATATAATTAAAAAAAAAAAAAAAAATTTAGAAAGAGTGGGGGTTAGTTGCCGCCGAGGACATTGACGAACAAAGTACAGGACAAGACACGATGCATTTCGACCGCTTGGGTCTTCTTCAAGTGAAAAAAAAAAGGATCACATTTAACATTTAGGACAGTACAAATAAAGAACGAAGAGAGACTTATCTGATGTCCATGTGGTATGCTGTGAAGAATGGCCGACATTCTTCACAGCATACCACATGGACATCAGATAAGTCTCTCTTCGTTCTTTATTTGTACTGTCCTAAATGTTAAATGTGATCCTTTTTTTTTTTCACTTGAAGAAGACCCAAGCGGTCGAAATGCATCGTGTCTTGTCCTGTACTTTGTTCGTCAATGTCCTCGGCGGCAACTAACCCCCACTCTTTCTAAATTTTGCTTCGTTCTCCGCCATCAGTCGCTTCATTTTGAATTTTAAATATAATTGACTGTGGGCCCTTCTTTATATTACTTGACATACGCCTAACATTACATCTTACGTGAATTTTGACCATAGCGGTCTGTCGATTTACCAATACCGTTTTCTTGTTGTTGTTGTTGTTGTTGTTGTTGTTGTTGTTGTTGTTGTTGTGTTGTTGTAGATGATGATGATGATAATGACGATGATGATCATGATGATGATCATGATGATCATGATCATGATCATGATGATCATGATGATAATGTGTTGGTTGTTGTTGTTGTTGTTGTTATTATTGTTGTTTTTGTTTCTGTTTTAATTCAGCACGGCTCTTGACCTTCATTCAGTACTGTTCTTGTCTTTAGTTCACAGAATATGTACCTTGCTTTTAGGTCTTAGCTTTATTCGGTCGAGCTCTTTCTTTCTTTTTCAACCGAGTGCTTGAATTTGATTCAACAGAGCAATGTTCTTCTGTGATCAGAGCGTTTGATTTGATCGGCAGTGTCCCGCCTGTGATTCCATAGTCCTCTTCATAGGGCTCAGCAATGCTTGTCCTTCCCAGTGATTCCATGGTCCTCTTCATGGAGCTCAGCAATGCTTGTCCTTTCCTGTGATTCCATAGTCTCTTCCTGGAGCTTAGCAATGCTTGTCCTTTCCTGTGATTCCATAGTCCTATCCTGGAGCTCGGCAATGCCTGTCCTTTCCTGTGATTCCATAGTCCTATCCTGGAGCTCGAAAATGCTTGTCCTTTATGCCGCTTGGGTATTTTTGAATATTCCGCAGTGCTTCTCTCGTCTGTGGACCTCAACAGTGTCCTTTTTCACTCTCTTCGTCTTCAGTCAGCACTTCTCTTCCTTTGATGGAGTAGTCTTCTCACTGTCATTCACAAATACCTTCTCCACTGGAGATTTTTCGTTGATTTAAATCATATCGTCTAGTATGTATTGCTTATATGCTCTCAAACCTTTCACTTGCAATTTCCTACAATTTGTGTGTGTGTGTATGTGTGTGTGTGTGTGTGTGTGTGTGTGTGTGTGTGTGTGTGTGTGTGTGTAAAACAAAAAGCAGACCAAAAAAATCATTTTCTTTCACTTTAGTGTGCCACTTTGAAGCTGACATAAATCTGCAACATTTCCTTGGAGAACAATATTTTTCAAGTAACCATTCAATAAATCTGAGCACAACTTACTCTGGGAGGTCCCCAAAGTGAATGGACGATATCTACCGTAGGCTGCAATGGTCATGGTGGATTCTAAACGATTCATTCAGATCATTCCATCGACATCAGTATTGGCAGCTGGTAAGCTAAAACATTGTCATGACTGGCCTTGATTCAATAACATTCTTTTCCTAGATTCTTCTTCTTCTTCTTCTTCTTCTTCTTCTACGCGGTCGCGCTCAGACACCCCCCCACCCCCCCACCCCCCACCCCCTCAAAAAAAAAAACTCGATGCTCTTCTTCTAATTCACAGTTTCCGCCATTTCTTGTTAAGCATCATAAACCAGTCCATCTACCATTGAGCAATGTTTTCTTTTTCTTTTACCTTTAAACCATCAGAACCAGTAGCGAGTACTCTCCCTTCTATTCAGAAGCACTCTTTCTTGTCTTCAGCCTGTGTTTGTATTTACTAGTGCTGTCGCCTTGACCTAGCCAACGGGGTTTTGTTCCTTGCGTCAGCGACGCTTTTTTTCCGCGCTTTTTTTTTTTTTTTTTTTTTTTTTTTTTTTTTTTTTTGTACCCTTTCTCCCTGAAGGGGACATTGTGACTTGTGAATGAAATGACGTCACGGAGGACAGGTGGCGGTGGGAAGGTTAGGGTGGTGGGGTGGGGGGGGGGGGGGGGGGAGAGAGAGAGAGAGAAGAAGAGAGGGGGAGGGGGAGGGAGGGGGTGGGGTGTGGAGGGGGCCCGGTTTGTGGTGAATGACTGTCTGGGATTGCACGTGATTTATCACAGCTTTGTCATGCAGCAGACAGGGGCAATAACTCGACAGGGTTGATGGATGATACAACGGGTCTTAATCTTCAACAGACAGACACGACGGACAGGAAAGAGGACGGAGGTGGGGTGGGGGTGGCGGCGGAGATGGGGCCTCGGGGCAAGGCGGAAGAGCGGAGAAACGGGAGGGAGGGAAGGTGGGGGGGGGGGGGGGGGGGGTGTCAATCTGTCCCTCTCTGTCGCGCGATCACGTAAACGCTGACATCAGACCTGTTTCATACGCTAAGCCCAACTGCTGGCTTTGATGGTTTTGTGTTGGTGTCTTCGCAGTTAGGTCATCGTCTGAGGGCACATGAGTGAAAGCTTTTCGGTTGAAATTCAACTTGGTAAAGTCCGGAGATACTTGTGGTGTGGCGTTATGATCGTGGCGGTGAAATAGTACTGATGTTGATTTCCATAGCATGAAAGTGTGCGCGTCCATGAATGTGTGTGTGTGTGTGTGTGTGTGTGTGTGTGTGTGTGTGTGTGTGAAAGTATTCCATATGCGTGCGCAGTGTGTGTGCACCCTACTGCCTGAGAGAGAGAGAGAGAGAGAGAGAGAGAGAGAGAGAGAGAGAGAGAGAGAGATACGAGATAGAGAGAATACGAATACGTTTTATTCAGTTTAAGGCCGCAGCCCCATACTGAAGGAGGTTTCACAGATGCATCATACAACATTGTTGATACGCAACAAAATGAAATCATGAAAAAGTGTAGATATGTTACTAAAGGCAGAGTACATCAAGACGTTACTGTCCGAATTTTCTTATTTGCTTCATAAATATACATGGGTAAGTGTATCTGAGAGAGAGAGAGAGAGAGAGAGAGAGAGAGAGAGAGAGAGAGAGAGAGAGAGAGAGAGAGAGAATTCACGTTGTTATTCCATTGTTCGATCCTAGCTTCAGAAAGCTTGCCGTTGTTTTTCCGCACACAGATGCCTTGTGGTTAAAAAGATCAGCATGCCGGCAGTGCCAAGTTTTTCATGGCTGTCAGTGTGGCAGCCAACAAGCTGTAGTCCGTGTAAAACACTCCAGGCAGCTCCCAGAGCCAAACTTGAAAGCGTTTGGTTGGCGTCCTTTTCAACGTTGTCGTCCCATCTGTTTGGAACTCACTTCCTCCCGCTATAAGAAATCTACCCTCCTTGCCTGATTGAAAAGCGCACGAAAAAATTCAAATATTTTCAATCAAGCTATTGAAGTGATGCGGCCGTCCACATTCTCAGTTTGAGCAATACGGTTTAACATATGATTATCTTCTTCATTCAAAAAGCCCATCTTGCGCTGAAGTGAATGAAGATAAGTGATTGATCGTTCATTTTCGTTGTCCTGAGTGTGTTGTGTCTTGCCGGAAGAAGACCTAAAAGTCAAAATGCGTCGTGTTTTGTCTTGTGATTCGTTTGTCTACGTTTACTTGGCGGTTCGCTACAAATTAATTTAAAATTGTTTTAGATTTCCGCCTGCAATCGTCTCACTTTGCAACTACATATGATTATGTTTACGCAATCAGTAGTACAGTGCAAGTAGATTGTTAGTTGAGAATGAACTAATGAATGAATAAATGGTGTATGAAAATGCAACGAGTAGTTTTTATGTACAACAGTGCTATAGTATATATCACTATATAAATTGTTGCTGCTGCTGATTATGATGTTGATGAAAATGATGATGATGATGATGATGACCACGACGATAGTGATGATGATGTTGATGACTATGATGATGATGATGATTTACCCTTGCAAACCATTGAACATACACTCTTAATCTCCTGTGTGGATTAGCAGATTAGGACGACAAAAACGATTAACTGCACATTCAAAGCTTTCGCTGATTCAGGAGTTTGGGGATGATTTTCTGTCATCTTTCCCTCTTCAAGCCCTGGGCATCAGAGACCGTGTTGAGAAATGACTCTCAAGGACCTTTTTATCTCTGTAAATATGTTTTTCCACTTGCATTGATGATGTGTGTATTGTCACCTAAGTGACTCTTCCACGCTATATTCCACCCCTGTCCCTGTGCCCGTTTTTCTTCCTTTCATTGTTGTTGGTGTTATTGTCACCTAAGTGACTTGACCTTCCACGCTATACTCCACCCTGTCCCCTGCCCGTTTTTCTTCATGGAACGTGGAAATCATTCTTTAAAATGTTGAAAGTTGAAACTCGATTGGATGCAACTCTGAATCAATGTTTTTGCTTAAATTTCTTGACCAACACTGTAGGTGTTGTATCTCTCGGGCCTGTTTCGCGCCGTAATATGTTGCGAAATAAGCACAAAGTACAGCCCCGTCAAGTAGTCTCGGACCAGAATGGAACTTCATAGCATTATCTTCATCCTCATCCTCACTGACAATCATACACACACACGCGCGCGCGCGTGCACGCACACGCACAAAATCAGCTGCAGTGTTTTGGTTATATATGCCCAGTTCCCCGGGTGATCTTAATTTCCGTTTCCTCTGTATATTCATGTCGCTGGTAAGTAGGTTTCAAGGTCCTAAGTACCGGCAAATTCCTGGGGACTATCGTTTTGCGGTCCTGGGTATCGGCAAATTCCTGGGGATTATCGTGTCAAGGTCCTGGGTTTCGGCAAATTCGTGGGGACTATTGTGTCAAGGTCCTAGGTATCCGCACATTCCTGGGGACTATCATTTTAAATTCCTAAGTATCGGCAAATTCCTGGGGATTATCGTGTCAAGGTCTTGGGTATCGGCAAATTCCTGGGGACTATCATTTTAAATTCCTATGTATCGGCAAATTCCTGGGGACTATTGTGTCTGGGTATGGGCAAATTCGTGGGGATTATCGTGTCAAGGTCCCGGGTATCGGCAAATTCGTGGGGATTATCGTGTCAAGGTTCCAGGTATCGGCAAATTCGTGGGGATTATCGTGTCAAAGTTCTGGGGTATGGCAAAGTCGTGGGGATTATCGTGTCAAGGCTCTAGGTATCGGCAAATTCCTGGGGACTATCGTTTTAAGGTCCTAGGTATTGGCAAATTCGTGGGAATTATCGTGTCGATGGACGGACGTGCTGGCGCCTTCTGAAGGAGAGGGGGTTAGGACGCAAAGCTCGAGAGCTCTGAACTAGGCCACGGTTGTTTTTTTACCTTAGCAAAGTGAACAGGTGTCAAATTAGACATGGCAAGCAACAGCGCGATACGAGCAATGCGGTTGTAGACGGAAAAGATTCTACCTTGACTCGGAGCCCGCCATTGCCTTTCACATTGGAAGATATCCAACGGATTATTGACTCCCAAACGTCTATATTTAATGATAAACTTTCAAACATCATGTCAGAGATTTCTTACGTCAGAACATCATTACAAAAACCTGTCGTGCGACGTGGCAGATCTGAAGCAACGAACTTTGGCGATTGA
The DNA here is from genome assembly GCA_016801955.1 of Conus betulinus. NCBI lineage: Eukaryota > Metazoa > Mollusca > Gastropoda > Neogastropoda > Conidae > Conus > Conus betulinus. The sequence continues at coordinate 356,703 of JADBJO010000521.1, read as the reverse complement.
AACTTCGTGTGAAGAAGTGAAGGAAAAACAGGAAGACCTTGCTGCTACAGTCGACGACCTAGAAGAAGATGTCGTAGAACTTAAAAAAAGGTTGAAGCTGAGGTGGACAAACTGGAAGAAATGTCTCGAAGGGATAATCTCCGTTTCTTCAACATTCCAGAATCCCCTGATGAAAGCTACGAGTCGTGTGCCGACAAGGTAGTAAACATTTTACAAAACACACGTCCCAAACAAAAACCTGGACTCTTGATGACGTTGTTCGGGCGCACCGCTTGGGAGGTCGTACTAACACCTCTATATCAAACCCACGTCCCATGATCGTGAAAATGGCGCGCGCTGGAAAGACAAAATGGCGGTCCTCAACTCCGGAAGAGAAGCTCTGAAGAAGAAAGGGGTGAAAGTCGCTGGAGACCTGACCACACGCCAGAGAGCCGTCGTGAAGGAGCACAGGGGGACAGGGCGTGTACGCATACTTCAAGGCCGGCAAGCTGGTCGTCTCTGGTCCTCTACGAACCAGGGGAAACTGGAGCAGGCCCGGACAGGACAGGAGGACAAAACCAGGACCAGCAAGGACGACAGGCAAAGGGCAAGACAGCGCGGCTCCTCTCCGGATTCAGCTGGCAAAAGGACCTCCTCTGGTCTCCTCAACCCTGGTGAGCGGCCGTTACGGGGTTCATCGAGGCCATCCACCCCTGCCAAGAGGCCCCGCCCACCCAGCTCCCTGAAATGCAGACTGTCGATACAGAACAAACTGAGAATGTGTGGTTGTGACGTGACGGTCCGGCCTCAAGAAACTCTTCAGATCGTGACGATTCGGTTACTGAATCCAGTGACTCAACAGATTACTGTGAGTTAAGCGAGCTATCTTTTCTTTATTGGAACATTGGGGGTCTCATGGGAAAATTTGCAGAAAGAGATTTTATTGAACATATAAATAAATACGATGTTTTATGTTTTGTCGAGACATTTTTCAACGCGAAAAGATTTCCGTTGTAAACAGTTTACCTGATTATATCTGTTTTTCATCTCCTGCCATCAAACTGTCAACGCACGGTAGGTGTAGTGGCGGGGTTCTGATTTTGGTTAGAAAATGCTATGTTGATTATGTTACAGAAATTGAAATGGATTATGATCATATTGTGTGTGTTAGATTTGATAAGAGGGTGTTTGGTACGAACTCTGATGTCGTTTTAGTAAATTGTTACTGTCCTCCTCATTCATCGCCGTACTATAGAACTGTGCAAATAGAATGTCATATTAATACCATTGAAGAGTGCCTAGCTAATCTAGTTCTTGAAGTAGACACAGCACAGCAAACCTCCTTATTTGTGGCGACTTTAATGCCAGGACAGGAAATCTTCAACCTATCCAGAAATGTTTGAAACTGATCCGGAATATATTAACAGTCATGAAACCGATGCTATAATTCCATGCCGATATGCTGAAGATATTTGTGTAAATGATTATGGGAAAACATTATTATCTATGTGCGTATGTTTGGAACTGATTATTTTAAATGGCTTATGTTCCCCTGAGAAGTCTGATAAATTTACATACTTGTCAGCAACAGGTAATAGCACAAATGACTATGTCCTTGTGTCACCAGACTTTCTAGATTACTGTGTCTCTCTTGAAATTCAAGAGAGAGTAGAATCTAACCACATGCCTATATTTTTGACGCTGAAAACAAAATCAAGTTCGAAAGAAGATTACGAAATTATTGTCATGTTACAAAATATGTTGGGCCAATGACAAGAAAGATTGTTACTAGAACGTTTGAACAGCCCATTCTTCAAAGATAAACTAACCCTCGCTACTGCACAGATAGAAGTTTCTTGCGACGAAGCGCTTAATACATTTACAAATGCTTTATTAGATTCAGCATCTTGTATGCGGAAAGATGTAATTAATTCCAAATCAAATTACAGTGATGAAGATAAATGGTACGATAAGGAATGTAAACAAGCAAAGAAGAAAGCCTTGCATGCCCTTCGCAGATACAATAGAAATAAAACATCAATAACGAAAAAAAAAAAACTTCGTACAACATGGAAAGAAAATCATATAAAGGTCTGCTGAAAACAAAAGAAAGAGACTACAAGAGGGACAAAGTACAGAAAATTCTTGAAAATATCCACAGTTCAAAAGATTTCTGGAAAGAAATGAAACTTTGCAAACCCATAAAACATGTTAAAAATAGCATTTCCAAAGAAACATGGTTTGATCACTTCAGCGCCCTGCTAAATGATATTAACTCTGACGATTTAAATGATCATGACATAAACTTTGTCAACCAAGAAAACAATTTAGACCTAGATGAGCTTAACTGTGACATCAGCGAAACAGAAATCAGAGAAGCTATTAAACATACTAAGTCAGGAAAGGCCCCAGGCCCAGACCAAGTTTTAAATGAATTCCTTAAACTGTCTGAACACGTTATTCCTTTCTTATTAAAATATTTCAAACACACTATTTGCTGAGGGTAAATATCCAAAGGAATGGTGCAAGGGGCATCATAATACCACTATTTAAAAAAGGCGATCCTGAAAACCCAGGGAACTATCGTGGAATAACTCTTTTAAGTTGCATCAGTAAGTTGTATACGCATATTCTAAACTCGCGTTTAACTAACTGGGCTGAAAACAATCATGTAATACTGGTGTGTCAAGCAGGTTTCCGTAAGACTATAGAACTACTGATCACATATTTACATTGTTTGCTATTGTCCAACGATATCTTGTGCAAAAGAAAAAAAACTGTATGTATCCTTTGTCGATTTTCAAAAGGCCTTTGACACGGTCAAAAGAGGTGTATTATGGAATGTTTTGGTAAAGTTAGGCGTCAAAGGAAAAATTTTACAGGCCTTAAAAGCAATGTATCAATCTGTACAGTGTTGTATACGCTCCTCAGCAGGTTTTTTACTGAGTATTTTGAGTGTTTTCAAGGATTGAAGCAAGGTTGCTTAGCTTCACCTACATTATTTTCCTCTTAATAAACGAGTTAGCGGTCTATGTCATTGACAAAGGTACTCATGGAATTCAGCTTAATCCTGGCGCTACCGAATTATTTCTGTTAATGTTTGCAGATGATATCGCTCTTCTATCATTTTCGCCTCTAGGTTTACAGCACCAACTTAACAATCTGCATTACATTGCCGGTAGGTTTGGTTTGACAGTAAACTTAGATAAGTCAAAAATCATAGTTTTCCGAAACGGTGGCCACCTTTCAAAAAATGAGCAGTGGTATTACGGTGACGAAAAAAATGAAAGTTGTTAACTCTTATAGATATCTTGGTCTGGAATTTACTACTCGCTTGAGTTTAAATATTGCCACTGAAAACTTAATTACTAAAGCTAAAAGGTGTGTTGTTGAAATATCTAGAACAATGTGGAGACTTGGGTGTTCATCTCCAAAGGTGTTCTTCAAACTATTCGATACTAGAGTCGTTCCTATGTGTTATACGCCGCTGAGATTTGGGGTATTCTTGAATTTAATCAAATAGAAAAGGTCCATCTTTTTGCGTGTAAGCGTTTTTTAAATGTAAGTCTACATACACCCAATTTTTGTGTCTATGGAGAATTGAACCGCTATCCCTTACTTGTCCTAGCTAAAGTGAGATGCATAGCCTTCTGGTTAAGGTTATGCACTTTACCGAATGACAGATTTGCAAGCATGGCATATTACATGTTGAGATCACTCGATGAAAGAGGGAAAACCACATGGGTTACCCATGTAAAAAAAACATTCTTTGTACATCTGGTTTTGCTATGTATGGTTCTCTCAAGGAGTAGGTAATCCTAAAGCTTTTCTAAGTGAATTCAAACAAAGACAAATCGATTTCTTTTTGCAACAATGGTCAGAAAAAATTGAAACAAGACCACGATACAATCTATACAGCTCTTTCAAAAGTGCTCTAGGACCAGAAAAGTATTTTGATCTAATAATTTCGAGATATGTCCGCAATATGTTATACGATTTAGGCTTGGCGTAACAGAGTTGAAAAGCAACAGATATAGATATACTTCAGATACCCGTTTACTATCGTGTCCATTATGTGCACATTCCCTTGAAGACGAAATGCATTTTCTTTTCTTCTGTCCTGCATATGATAATCTCAGACATAATTTGCTAACCAGTCAATCTAGATCTTTTAAAATTCAAAAAGCTTTCTATCCTTAGTCTGAATGTGACGATGTTATAATCAAACTTGCAAAGTTTATTTTTTTATGCATTTAAACTGAGAAGATCACTGATCAGTGCCTGACTGGCTGGTATTAAACAAGGTGATATAGCCACAATTGCTACCCCATACACTTAAATAGGCCTAAGACCTCTGTCTTAATACAATGGGTATGATACCTTTTCCGTACCCTCCAAATGACTTTCCTATTTATGCACTTTGCTTTCATTGCATAATTTTTGTCTCGTTTTTGTAGTTCCTTTTCTTTTTTTCTTTTCTTTTTTTTTTTTTTTTTTTTAATTACTATTATGTGAACTCCACATGTTTATGGGCTCCATGTGCCTAAACATTAAACCAGTTTGCGATCCATTATCAATTCTCAGTGGTCAGTCGGCTGCGAAAAACTGCAGGCTGATTTATGATTAAAGTTTGAGTTATCTTTTCTCATGAAAGGGAACACATCCTGCATGATACTGCTCATTCGTGTTCGAAAGTAATTTATATTGTTTCTGAACTTGGAATTTTTGGCACAGCCTGTCAGATCGAGTTTAGCCATCTCTTCGTTCTGAATCTATGTATTTCCAAAGTACTGGGCAACTAGAATACTTCGGACATGCCGAATGAATACATTTCCTTACAGATCGAACGTGTAGTATTAGGACAAACCTGCCACAGACTGATTTCCATTACAGGAGAGTGTGTCCGCCAGTCAGAAAGTGATCTCCATTAAAGCAGAGATATCGTTTGGTTGCTTCCCTTTGTGCTAACCCATACAGTTCACATAACGCGTTGAGTGGTCCTTTTCTCTCCACGAACCTGAGATGAGATCGGAGAGATACGTAAATCTCTCTCTCTCTCTTCTCTCTCTCTCTCTCTCTCTCTCTCTCTCTCTCTCTCTCTCTCTCTCTCTCTCACACACACACACACACACACACACACACACACACACACACACACACACACACACAACACACACACACATACACACACGCAGGCGCACACACACACACACACACACACACACACACACACACACACACACACACACACACACACACACAGAGCGAATTTTTACGAGAGATAAATGGTTTATAAATGGTTTAATGCGTCAGGTTTTCGTCCCATTGACTCATCAGGAGGGAAGATGGGGTAGGGAGGGGGGGGAGAAGAGGGGGACATTAAATTTGAAATAAACATGAACAATTTTCAATACAAATAATTACGGATATGTGCTATGGAAGCCAGACCGCGGTACGTCCTGTGGTCTTTAGGGGAACACATTGAAGTGTTGATGCTGTCTACCATGTCAGCCTGTATATAGTGGAGAACGTCGTTAGGGGGACACATTGAACTGTTGATGCTGTACACCATGTCAGCCTGTATATAGTGGAGAACGTCGTTAGGGGGACACATTGAACTGTTGATGCTGTACACCATGATGTCAGCCTGTATATAGTGGAGAACGTCGTTAGGGGGACACATTGAACTGTTGATGCTGTCTACCATGTCAGCCTGTATATAGTGGAGAACGTCGTTAGGGGGACACATTGAACTGTTGATGCTGTCTACCATGATGTCAGCCTGTATATAGTGGAGAACGTCGTTAGGGGGACACATTGAACTGTTGATGCTGTCTACCATGTCAGCCTGTATATAGTGGAGAACGTCGTTAGGGGGACACATTGAACTGTTGATGCTGTACACCATGATGAAAGCCTATATATAGTGGAGAACGTCGTTAGGGGGACACATTGAACTGTTGATGCTGTCTACCATGTCAGCCTGTATATAGTGGAGAACGTCGTTAGGGGGACACATTGAACTGTTGATGCTGTCTACCATGTCAGCCTGTATATAGTGGAGAACGTCGTTAGGGGGACACATTGAACTGTTGATGCTGTACACCATGATGTCAGCCTATATATAGTGGAGAACGTCGTTAGGGGGACACATTGAACTGTTGATGCTGTCTACCATGTCAGCCTGTATATAGTGGAGAAACGTCGTTAGGGGGACACATTGAACTGTTGATGCTGTCTACCATGTCAGCCTGTATATAGTGGAGAACGTCGTTAGGGGGACACATTGAACTGTTGATGCTGTCTACCATGTCAGCCTGTATATAGTGGAGAACGTCGTTAGGGGGACACATTGAACTGTTGATGCTGTACACCATGATGTCAGCCTATATATAGTGGAGAACGTCGTTAGGGGGACACATTGAACTGTTGATGCTGTCTACCATGTCAGCCTGTATATAGTGGAGAACGTCGTTAGGGGGACACATTGAACTGTTGATGCTGTCTACCATGATGTCAGCCTATATATAGTGGAGAACGTCGTTAGGGGGACACATTGAACTGTTGATGCTGTCTACATGATGTCAGCCTATACATAGTGGAGAACATCGTTAAGGGACACATTGAACTGTTGATGCTGTACACCATGATGTCGGCCTATATATATAGTGGAGAACGTCGTTAGGGGGACACATTGAACTGTTGATGCTGTCTACCATGATGT
>JADBJO010000521.1:337500-345000 GCA_016801955.1 Conus betulinus | reverse complement strand
AACAGTACATGGATAGTTGAAAACTCCTCTCTCTGTTCATCTCTCTGTTTCTCTCTCTGTTTATCCAACAGTACATGGATAGTTGAAAACTCCTCTCTCTGTTCATCTATCTGTTTATCTCTCTGTTTCATCTCTCTCTGTTCATCCAACAGTACATGGACAGTTGAAAACTCCTCTCTCTGTTCATCTCTCTGTTTATTTCTCTGTTTATCTCTGTGTTCATCTCTCCGTTCATCTCTCTGTTCATCTCTCTGTTCATTCAGCAGTACATGGACAGTTGAAAACTCCTCTCTCTGTTCATCTCTCTGTTCATCTCTCCGTTTATCTCTCTGTTCATCTCTCTGTTCATTCAGCAGTACATGGATAGTTGAAAACTCCTTTCTCTGTTCATCTCTCTGTTCATCTCTCTGTTCATCCAACAGTACATGGACAGTTGAAAACTCCTCTCTCTGTTCATCTCTCTGTTCATCTCTCTGTTTATCTCTCTGTTCATCTCTCTGTTCATCCAACAGTACATGGACAGTTGAAAACTCCTCTCTCTGTTCATCTCTCTGTTCATCTCTCTGTTCTTCCAGCAGTACATGGACAGTTGAAAACTCCTCTCTCTGTCCATCTCTCTGCTCATCTCTCGGTTCATCTCTCTGTTCATCCAGCAATGAACGTTTGATTCAAGTCAGGACGTTTACTGCCCCTATGGCCACTAGGCTATAGTACTTCGACCTTTTTTTTTCTTTTCAAATTATCCTAACAGTTCACCCAGGCAATCCCTGACGCGTCAGACCTAAGGCATACAGCTGCAGCCACTCCCTTTGGGCTTTTCCACCATGGTGAATTCAGCGTTTTGGTATCAAATGTCATATAAACGCTGTCAGGAGATACTATTTCTGCATAATCATTCAGACAGGACAAAAAGTGCCCTATCTCATTTCACTGGCTAACACTAACACGTTGCAAATGGAACCAAAGAAACCCTCGGCCGATACTCAGGTTTAAGTACAGAAGATATGACAACAGAGACTCCGCAAGGACAGGTGCGTGCTGATGATACTGCTACATCCGATGCACAAAAAAGCAGGAAGAAGGTGAGACAAAGTGTTGGAGCCAGCAGACATGAGCTCCAGGCTGGCAGAGGTCTTCATCGCATGTCAAAGGATTGGTCTGTCCAGTTTCAAGCATTCCACTAAACTTAAAAGATGTGTCAGCTCTGGTGATGAAATCTGTGCATGATATTTTGTACGTATAGTGGTGGATCGTCAGAAAAAAAAACAAAGGCCTGAACAGATCCATGCGGAAACCCGTTACAATAGTGCAAAAGAAAGGTTTTTAACTCTTTGTTATTAATCCTTGGTAAGTATTTTATTAGTCATCTTTAAAGGACAGCCAATGCATGTCGCGAGGGAAATGATACTCCTGCGGACACTGCCTGTATAGACAGGCAGTGGAGTTTTGTGTGTATGACCGTTTTTTATCCCGCCGTTAAGGCAGCCATACTCCATCTTCGGGGAAGGTGCATGCTATGTGTAACGTGTCATCCATACCAACGGCCAAACTGGCCTTCTCTTCCGAAAGTTGGTGATGGGATTTTACGTGTGTGCAAGATGTTACGCGTGCGTTCACACACAGAACCTCGGTTTATAGTCTCATTCGAAACACTGCTAATTTGCTCCGTAATTAAAGGATAATTACTGCTGTTTACGACGTCACTTCGCCCTCTGTCTTGGTGTACGAGCTCCTGAGGTGCTATGCCTTGTGGATACCAGGATTTCCCGCATGCGATGCGGATGCTTTGTGCCCATTTTTGTGGCATTCATGTGGAAAAGAGCAAGAAACAAAGCCGCAATGCAACAGAAGACATTGAAGGTTCGGCGTGTTGCAGACGGTGCGCTCGTTGGTTGCCTCCTCACTTACTTGTTTTGGGGGAGTTTTTTTTATTGCAATGTGGCGATGTCGAGCAAAACCCTGGGCCAACCAAGGGCAGTCTGCGACAATCCAACCTGAGCAGTGGACCGGGACGAAGAACAAGCACGGACAAATCTGAAAGCGCGTCATCCAGCACGCCAGCTGTTACGTCATCTCCGGTAGAACCTACCATAATGGATGTCATGGACATGCTTCAAACACTCAACACGAAGTTTGATGAGATGAAGGCAGAGATGAAAGAATTCCGTGACAGTTTTGCTGCCCTACATGGTGACGTTGAATCCCTGAAGGAGGAGGTGAAGGACCTTCAACATGAGAACGCAGACCTACGCCACACCAACGACAACCTGATGAAGAGGATCCAGGACTTGGAGAAGAAGACAGACGACCTGGAGGGACGGTCGAAGCGCGGAACAACGTCATCTTCTATGGACTTTTCCGCAAAGACAACGAGACACCACAAGAATGTGAAGGTGTTGTGAAGGACCTGCTCAAAGAAAAACTTGAAATAAGTGGTGACATAGAATTCGACCGCGTTCATCGCCTGAACTCTAAGCAGAATTCACCAGTTATTGGTCGCTGTACCTTTTTCAAGGACAAAGAAAAAATTCTAAAGGCAAAACAGAAACTAAAGGGTACTCAGGTGTTTTTGGGAGAGGACTTCTCGTTCCGGGTGAGGGAAGTAAGAAGAAGACAGCTTACACCTCATCTGAAGAAAGCACGTAGTGAGGGAAAAACGTGCCACTATGGTGTTTGACCATCTCCTTATTGAGGGTAAAAAGTACGGACTAGCCGATGGACAAAATCTCCGTGAAATTCAATAGGGGGGTGGCCTGCCCGCAATGACACCGGTGACACCGGCAACTGAACTGTGCGTGTTGACAGTCCGTGGGGAACGGGAACGGAGCTGCACAGAAAGCGAGTCGTGTGCTGTGAAAGATAGACTTGATGACAGAGTTGGCACTGAGTTGTCCGGGGTGAAAGGGCAGGGGTCAAATGGGATCACGGACGAAAGAACTGTTGTTAAAAATCCTCATGACAGTTTTGATAATGTTGTTTTTTCTGATTTTTTGTACAACATATGATACGTTAAACAAATGCACTGATGTCATAAGCGAGGGGATGGATGTACGTATTGACAATGAATCAAACATTGATCTGTTTAATGAAGTTAACGAAAAAACAGAAGGTAGTGTGGATTTGTATCAAAAGAAAAGAAGTGAGATTAGTGTGGAAAGTGATATTTGCGAGAGTGTACATGAACGAATGGATGACCACAGAACAAATAATGTTAATATACATGAAAATGTATCATCGATGTGTTCTAATTCACACCATCTTGATGGAAATCGTTATTCATTTTTACACTGGAATGTAAATGGACTTCTTTCTAAAATTAATCAAAAAGAATTTCTATCTTACCTATTCAATTTTGACATTATATGTCTTGTTGAAACGTTTGTAGAGAATCTGACTCTTAATATTTTCACAAACTATACAAGCTTTATAAAGCCAGGCATAAAACTTTCAAATCAAGGGAGACGATCTGGGGGTATAATGTGTCTTGTTAGAAATGAGATAGTGCCTTTCATTCATGAGATCAAGGTAGATAATCCCAATGTACTTTTGTTTCTGATTGAAAAGAATTTGTTTGATTTATCGGAGAATGTTTTGTATGTGTGTTCGTATGTGCCCCCTGAAGGCTCACCTTTTTATACCCACTTAGATATTGACAACGGCATTATTTCACTTGAAGAATGTATTGTTGACTGTATACTTGAATATGGCAATGTGCATGTGATCCTCTCCGGTGATTTAAACAGCAGAACTGCAAATTTTTCTCCTGATATTCTACATGATGATGAATTTGGTACTAGTATTGAAAGTTGCTCTGCGTATTTTAATAGAAAATCAGCTGACCAGGTACTGAATAACTACGGAAAAAAATTGTTGATATGTGCACTACTCTTGGTTTTTATATTCTTAATGGTGTGTGTAATGGAGACCTTGATGGAAATTATACGTTTGTGTCTCAGTCTGGAAACAGTGTTAATGATTATTTCTTGCTTTCTAAAGAATTGTTCTTCGTTGTCTCCTCGTCTTGTAGATTAGTAGTTTCAGAGAGAGTAGAGTCTGATCACTTACCACTGGAGTTTCATTTAAATGTGGTTAAGAATGCTACCATTTCTTCTGGAGTTGAAAATGTGAATAAGTATATTGAAAAGTTTGTGTGGAATAGTGATGTAACACAGTCTTATTTGGATGCAATGCATTCTTCTGAAGTGTTAGGCTTACTTAATTATGCGTTTAATTTGATTGAACATGACTACGATGAAGCTCTGAATGTTTTTGTTGAGACTGTAAAAACTTATGGAGCTTGTTTGAAGAAACGAATTTATATTGATAATTTAAGTAAAGTAGTGACTGGTATGATCAAGAATGTAAATCAAGTAAGGGACAAGCGAAACGTTTATTGCGAGTTTTTCGGCAACGAAAGATCCAACCGACAGTGACGCTTACTGTGTAGCAAGAAGAGAATATAAGAATCTTTTACAGCGAAAAGAAAAAGAGCATAATGATTTACTATTGGAAGTAACTGGGTCAATAAATAATCAAAGAGAATTCTGGGAAAACATACATAGAATTTCTGTTAAAAGAAAGCAAGCTAATAATTTAACAATAGATGACTGGTATGAACACTTTAGAAGTCTGCTTGAAAGAGATACAGTAACAGAAGAAAATTATGCGGGTGTCAATAGAATCGACGACGAACAAGAGGAAAATGCTTACATGAATCGCCCTATATCTAGGGAAGAAGTAGTGTTAGCCATAAGAAAATTAAGAATGGCAAAGCTGCCGGACCCGACGAGGTTATCGGGGAAATGTTAAAAAATGTGGGAGAGCCAGTTGTTGATTTTTTTTTCGTCAAGCTATGTAATACATTATTGATAAGGGTGTTTTTTCCGGAAAACTGGACAAAAACCATTGTAGTCCCTTTATTTAAAAAAGGAAATCCTAATGATCCAAGCAACTACAGAGGCATATCTTTATGTGATACAAGTAGCAAGATCTATAGCACTATAATAAACAACCGTCTACAGGAATGGATAGAAGAGCAAAACCTTACAGGTGAACATCAAGCAGGATTTAAAAAAGGTTATTCCACTATCGATCATATGTTCACGCTGGTAGCCTTAATACAAAAACAATTTTGTATGAATCGTAAACTTTATGTAGCTTTCATTGATTTTGAGAAAGCTTTTTGACTCTATAGAAAGAATTTACTGTGGCCTATTCTTTTAAAAAATGGAATAAAAGGTAAGCTTTTTTCGGTGTATTAATAGCATGTACATAAACGTCAAAAGTAGAGTTCGATCTGGAGATAAATTAACAGATTACATCAACTGTACACGGGGAGTGAAACAAGGTGATGTTACCAGTCCTGTATTGTTTTCACTATTCATTAATGAACTGGCATTAGAAGTAATCAGGTGTGGGAGACATGGTGCAAGGTTCACATATGATTTTTTTCTGAGTTATTCATTTTGTTATTGGCAGATGATGTAGTTCTATTGTCTGAAACCGTTGTTGGATTACAGACGCAGTTTAATAGTCTACACCGCGCAGCCTCAGAACTTCATTGAATGTAAACATGACCAAAAGCAATATAGTGGTGTTTAGAAAAGGTGGATATTTGGCCGACAGAGAAAGGTGGACTTATAATGGGATCCTATACCTGTGGTGAATATATACAAATACTTGGGAATCTATTTTTCTACTAGGCTGAGTTTTACTGCAGCATGCCGGGATCTTGTGAGCAGAGCCAAAAGGGCTTTATTATGTGTTTTGCAAAATTTGTCCAAATTGAAGAATAATTCTCTTGATTTTATCTGAAGTTATTTGATGCTCAAATTCAACCGATTGTTCAATATGGTGCCGAGATATGGGGTCTTGAAAATGCAGCTCTTTATTCTGAAAAATTACACATGTTCGCACTTAAAAGATTTTTAGGAGTGGAAATGAGAACACCAAATGACCTCATTTATGGGGAGACGAACAGGTATCCTATATATATCAATTCAATTGTGCAGTGTATGAGATACTGGTTAAAATTAACACGACTAGAAGAAGTAGAGATTACCACGGAAAGCCTACAGAATGTTATTTGACTTATGCACGGAATAAAAGAAATTGGGTCTCAAATGTTAGATGCAAATTATATACGTATGGTTTTGGTTACGTATGGGAGAACCAGGTGTGTTGAAGAAATACGTCAATTTTTGTATCATTTTAAAGACAGATTGACATTGTGTAGGTGGCAAGAATGGGATTTCCATGTGAATAACAGTGAACGGTTTCAAGTGTATAGAACATTTTGTTTCTGTAAACGATGATAAAAATCTATTTGAAGTGAATTTAGACAGGCATTTAAAATTTGTATTGACAAGGTTTAGACTTGGCGTGTCTGAAATTGCGTGTCACTACTATCGTTATAGATTACATATACAAAAAAGATTTGATTTGTCCATTGTGTAGAAATGCCAAGGAAGATGAAGTTCACTTTCTTTTATGCTGTCCTGCATTAGCTAATGTACGAAAACAGTACATACCTTTGAAATTCTATAAGTATCCAAGCCAGTTTCGATTGAGTTTACTGTTAGCATCTAAGAATGAAAACATTGTCAGAAAGTGTTTCAAATCATCTGCAATTTACATCGGGGATGGAGTTGTTGATAATCCATGACGGTGTAGCGTCTCCCACCAACCAAAGATGATATGGTTGATGAAGATAATCATCCCAGCACAGTGGGGGTAGGAGACACATCTAACACTGAACCTGATAGCGCCAGAGCGACAACACTGTAAGCGTTGCAGGCAGTGTGGAAAAGTTTTATACTGGGTGCCGAAAGGATTCCAGCTCGCAAATTTTGACTGTGAACTCGATGCTGTCTGTACTACTGAGCTACTGACAGGCAACCAACCAGTTAAGTTCATTCATAAATCTTACCACCAGGGCTGCCACGCTCGCTCTCTCTCTCTCTCTCTCTCTCTCTCTCTCTCTCTCTCTCTCTCTCTCAGTGCCTGCTTCAACATTAGGTCAGGGGACCAGTAAGATCAGAGTTCGAGGCTACGTTTCGAGTGTGGTAGTAACTGTGCCGTTTAAGATACACGAAATTCTCCCAGCTTCTGTGACTCTGAAGAAATATTGTCTGAAAAAAAGAGATTTTGTTCTCGGATTTGGGTTATTAGATTAATTCAGTGCTATGTCAGTCAGTAAGGGTAGGGGATATAAGCTGTGGCTTTAGAACTTCTTGTGTTGTTCTCACACCTTTCGAGAGGCATAAGGATTAGAAAACGAAGAGTCAAGTAGATGATAATAATAAATGAGAGAAAGGGAACGGAGGAGAGGAGAAGGAGGGCTGTGGGAGGGGGGGTTTCATGTAGATTGTTTGCTTATGAAAACCATACTACAGCCCGAACCGCTTTAGAGTGAGGCACAATTTGTTTCAGTAAGACTGATCCCCGGAAAGGCAGGTTGGAGTGTATAAAAAGTGTTTGAGCACAAAGTGAATTTCTGGA
>JADBJO010000521.1:317500-327500 GCA_016801955.1 Conus betulinus | reverse complement strand
TCATGTGACTTCATTTAGCTGATTCACTATAAACGGTAGACTCTTCGGCATATTTTGACCAGATGTCTATGTTTGTGGCCAAGTCTTTGTTCTGTATTTAGACAGATCTTGTAGGTAGAAATTATTTCATTTATTGATAAAATGGAAGTCAATACTTATTGAAATATTTGAAAAAAAAAAAACAAAAAAAACGTGCACCCGTTTTTCAGTTTATAAAGCAATGATTATAATAATAACAATAAGCTTCAAGAAAAAACGTCTCTGTCAATCTTATTATGTTAAAATCATTGCTGAAAAACTTCGTCATAGATTTACAGCCCTTTGGTGCCCTTTTCAGACACGGAATGGCTGGAAAGGTGATTGATTCTCGAATTTATTGTTCTGCAAGGTTTTGTCCTTCCTTTCCTTGTAATTGACGTTCACCACACACACACACACACACACACACACCACACACATGCAGACAGTCAAAACAGGGTGAGTGAATGCATACATTCACTTTGTCACACGCATGACTAAAACCAATGTCATCAAACAAGTTTGACATAAGCTATACGCAGTGAATGGCAGCGGCCCACAATGTACTCGTTGCTGTCTAGATTATTTCGATTTTTTTTTTCTTTTAAAAACTGTTGCATTTTGATTAACTGTCTAAAAAAAAAAGAATGGGCATGAATTCATTTCTTCCTACAATGAAATCGTTCTCTACCTTTTCAGACGCCGCAGGTTGTGGTCTGTGTCATTTCCTGTCTCGTCAGAGGCAACGATAGACGTCAACGTGTCAAAATGGACGACCAGGAAAGGGCCACAACCCACCCCACGTCCACCGCCCACCGTCCTCCCCTCATCCCCACCACACTCCCTCCTTATGTGACAGGTCGACATCATAAGCTGGATCAGCGGTGAAAAATGAAGCCTTCAACAGCTGATGTTTTTAATCTTTTCCTTAAAGATGGTGGTGGTGGTGGTGAAGATGGTGGTGTGTTTGGTGGGGAGGGGCGGCGGGAGGGAGAGGGATGGGAGTGAGAGTGGATTAAAACCTCTCTCTCTCTCTCTCTCTCTCTCTCTCTCTCTCTCTCTCTCTCTCTCTCTCTCTCTCTCTCTGTGTGTGTGTGTGTGTGTGTGTGTGTGTGTGGTGTGTGTGTGTGGAGAGAGAGGATGCGCATCAGGGGGGGTTGGGAGGGTTCTATGGGTTCCCCCTCCCCACACTTCCACACCACTCAGGCCCAGTTCTGAAAGAAAAGAACTCTATGGTTCTACACGAGGATGACAAGGAGACATCAACCTGGATCCTCCACTGCCACCCCCCCCCCCCCCCCCCCCCCCGCCCCATCTTTTACTTCATCTTCCCTCACCCAGCTTTTTTCCTCGCCATCAGTCTGTCTACCCCACGCTTCCCAAGTCATCACTCTGTGTGTGTGTATGTGTGGGGGGGGGGGGGGGGGGAAGGGGGGGGGGATTTATGTGTGTGTGTGCGTCTGTCTGTCTGGAGGGGGAGGGGGGGGCGTGTGTGTGCCTGTCTGTCTGTGGTGTGTGTGTGCGCGCGCGCGCACAAGTGAGTGAGTGTGTTGTGTGTGTGTGTGTGTGTGTGTGTGTGTGTGTGTGTGTGTAATGGCATACTGAACCCTAACCTCACCTCACCACCACGACCACCCCTCTCTATCTCTATGTCCCTCGCCATCTCTTTCATTCCCGTCATCTCTTCTTCATCCTCCTGTCATTAGCCTTTTCGTAGACGTCGTTAGGTGACAAGGTGGCCCAGTGTATAGCGCACTTGCCTGGGAAGGCGAACGAAAGACGGGTTCCAATCCCCCACCCTGTTTCCCATCCCCATCTGCTGCCTTTCCCACCCGCCCTCCACCCCTTCCCCCATCCCCCTATCCACACTATGCCTTCAGAAGTGGTTATGCACACTGGTCTTTGGTGTCAGAAGATAAACTGATATTCCCTGCACGAGATGCACATTCACTGAGCACCTGTAAAAGGAGCCAGCTAAGGAGGCTATCCCTGGCCACAACTCTACAGGAAAAGCCACTTTGATACACCGGCCTGAACCGAAACATACGTTGGCAGGAAAGAAGGACCACGCTCCAAGAGATTTGAGACACGCTCTGTCTAAGGAGATCCGATCGAATTACACGCAGGGTAATCTGCTGTGTTGATAAAGTTACGCAATACTCGGCTTCAGTATGCCGAAACTATCTTTTCTGTCGTATAGCATCCGACTTTTCTTCCCTCCTCAAAGTTACGCAATAATCGTCTTCAATATGCTGAAACTATCTTTTCTGTCAGATAGCATGTGACTTCTCTTCCCTCCTCTGCCTACAGCTCCACCTCTCCCCTCCCCCCCCCCCCCCCCCCCCCCCCCACATCTCTCTCTCTCTCTCTCTCTCTCAGGGCTGTGGCCTATGCTAAATAAAACATTTTTTCCATTCTCTCTCTCTCTCTCTCTCTCTCTCTCTCTCTCTCTCTCTCTCTCTCTCTCTCTCTCCTATTAAACAAAACTCAGGTCTGGTGTTTCATATTGCTGTGCATCGTGAGAGATATAATGTCCCAACAGAAGAGGATGCGTCGTGTCCACTGTGTAGATTCTTATGCCATGTGCTGGCAAATCTACGTCAAAATCTATTTCCGTTAAAGTAGTATCGACGTTCAGCACTTTAGAAGTTGGTCTGCTTTGTGTCAACGAGAAATGAAAATGTTACAAGGAATCTTACTTGCATCTGTACATGGAGGAGTGATTTGACGTAAGTAAATGTATATGTCTGTGGATACTGTATTTGTAGAGAGTTTTTGTGTGTGTGTGTGTCTAATTTTTTATTATTATTATATTATTATTATTATTCATTCATCCCCTTCAATGGGACTGTAGCCTTTTCTTGAATGAATTATCGTTACCGTTATTTCTATCTCACGAGGTGAGATTAACTGTCTTCGTGATTTTGGATTACTGGCTTATGTCCGCCTTGAACTGAGGCTGAGATAAAATGAATTAACGAGCGTAGAAGTTTGGCATTGTACATCTACTGCTCTAAGTTGTGTCGTAGTTTGTTTTTTAAGCTTGAAACTCCTGTTAGCGTGGGCCAGTTGGGTTATCGATACAGTGCCCTTGACCTTTAAACATCGTAGAAGAAGAGAAACTCATCTAATTCAAAATATATTGGACAATATAGGTGCATTAATCTAATGGGCGCTGACTTTATCACGACAAAGAAACTCCCTGTCCGGACACACAGATTATTCTAGCGCTGACCTTGACCTGTGACCAAGGTAACACCGGAAGGTACACAGACTTGAAATTTCCCACGCTTCCTTCTGCATGTCCTTGCTCTTCACTGTCAGGCACAAAGCTTGAAAGAGTTGCCGACAACATGTAGAACCGATTCCTTGACCTCACGCCCATGAAGCATTGTCAATCATTCTGGCAGTCAGTCGATGATGATGGTGACAAAACGTGCCTGCTATTGAATGTGCGGACCTTTAGCTGCATAAAAAACGAACGAATGACAAAAGCAACAACAACAATAACTAAAACATGCACATTGGTGTGTAGACCATTAAGTTCAAATTCTGAGTTTTAAGTGGCTTTAGTTATTTTCCTTTTTCCTCCCTTCCTTCGTTGTTCCTTTACCGGAGCTCCGGGGTTTTACTATTGGTGGGATCTTTCCCTATGAAGCCGTTTTTGCTCCCGCCATTATGGCTGTCACTTTCCGGCTTGCCGATGTTGTCTGTATATGAGCGTGCACGTTTTGGGTTTTCGTTGTTGCTGCTGTTTGCGTGTCATATATCACACTAGCATGATGGCCTACTTTTCTGCAAAGGATTCTTTTTTCAGTGTTTTTTCACGTTCTGTTCATTTTTCAGTCTTAATGGTCATACCCTCCGTCAGTGCTCCTGTCACCACGAGCTGGGAGCATCTGTGGTTTGATGACCAAGTCCACATGGCATATACAATAAATCTCCTAAGAACCCATACGATGCGTATGCAGCTTTTCAGTCTCCCGTGTGTGTGCAGACGTCGAGTCTTCCCTGCGTATGCACACATTAAGTCTTTCACAGTCATTTAAGCTAGCAAACACAGAGGCTGTTCATACGCCCTTATTGAAAGATCAGTTTTTACACTCTCAAGCCAGTCTCTTGACCGTCAGTTTGAACAATTCCTGCAGAGCTGAAGCAAGTATACATGCTGTTCTAAACAGCTGACCTTAGATTGTCACGAGAATACATGTGTGCCCACCCCCACCCCCCTTCTCTCTCTCTCTCTCTCTCTCTCTGGAGTGTGTGCTGACAACTCATCGGGGGTCAGACGTGTTTTTTACAACGTGTCTCCGTTCTGCACGTGCTCACGCATCAATTTTGAACCTCGTTTGCGCAGCGCAGGCTTACAGGCGGAAAGATATTGGTTCAGCTCCATTCTGTCTTCCTCTGCTATTGCTGTAAGCTTGCACGTTTTTTTTCGAACATTGCGGACAGCGTCAAGTCCAGCTGTGGGGCATTCTTGCCTGGTTCATAATATTTATGACGCTCTCAGGGTCGAGCAAAACGTCATACTTTGTATACGACTTTTGACTATGCGTGGTTACTTCCCTTGGCCTTCTTTGTGGTGTAACTCTCTGCTACATGTGTTCTGGAGGAGCATCCGCTTGTTGTGCTGTGCTGATGTGGAGCGCAGCCCTGGACTAAGCCACACAGCGAAGACGGGGGGCCGGAATAGCTCAGTTGGTAGAGCGCCGGACTCGTGATCCTGAGGTTACGGGTTCGAATTTCCGTGCAGGGGGATTTTTCCCTCGGAGTTAACATTGGTTCTGACTCTATTCCCCATACAGTCCTTCGAATGAGACTATAAACTGAGGTTCCGTGTGTGAACGCACGCACAACATCTTGCACACACACGTAAAATCTTGTCACCAACTTTCGGAAGAGAAGGCCAGTTTGGCCGTTGGTATGGATGACACGTTACATATAGCATACACACCCCCGAAGTTGGAGTATGGCTGCCTTAATGGCGGGATTAAAAAAAAAAAACGGTCATACACACAAAAGTGTCAGAATCTTCAACTCGATGAAGGTGGACACTCAAAGATCTATACTTGTGAGGGAGGGGGGGAGGAACGAAAACTCTGAGTTTATGAAAAAAAAGAAGGAACAGGGGGGGGAGGGAGGAGGAGTGGCCATGGTTGTTTTATCATTTGATGATTGATGGCCAGAAGTATTTTCTGTCTACTGAATCTTGACAGAGGGGATAAGGACTATGGCCGCCTGATTTGCATCGAACAGTTAATGGGTCACCGGTCCCTGTCGAACTTACAATCTGTAGAAGATAGCATGCAAAAAGAGAATGTGTATAATGGTGTTTCAGCTAACATGGTAGGATGTGAGGAAGCCGAGTGTTGACGTGTGTGACACGATCAAGGTCACAGTCAAACTGATTGTTGAAGGGGACAAAACTTTGTGATCCTAAACTAAGGTCACGATCAAACTGATTGCTGAATGGGGCAAAACTTTGTAATCCTAAACTAAGGTCACGATTAAACTGATTGTTGAAGGGGATAAAACTTTGTCATCCTAAACTGAGGTCACAATCAAACTGATTGTTGAAGGGGACAAACTTTTGTAATCCTAAACGAAGGTCACGATCAAACTGATTGCTGAAGGGGACAAAACTTTGTAATCCTAAACTAAGGTCAAGATCAAACTGATTGGTGAAGGGGACAAAACTTTTTAAATCCTGATCTAAGATCACGATCAAACTGATTTTTTTACGGGACAAAACTAGTTTCTCAGATTTGTAATTTTGGCCCAAGGTCACCATCAAACTGATTCATGATTTTCAACATATCTTCGAGTCATTATGTATAAGGCTTATTGAAACTGGTTAGGGGGTAGGTACGGAATCAAACCAAGACACCTCTCTCTCTCTCTCTCTCTCTCTCTCTCTCTCTCTCTCTCTCTCTCTCTCTCTCTCTCTCTCTCTCTCTCTCTCTCTCTCTGTCTGTGTGTGTGTGTGTGTGTGTCTGTCTGTCTGTCTCTGTCTCTGTCTCTCTGTCTCTCTGTCTGTCTGTCTGTCTGTCTCTCTCTCTCTCTCTCTCCTCCTCTCTCTCTCTCTCTCTCTCTCCTCTCTCTCTCTCTCTCTCTCGTGCATGTTTAATGGTGTTCACCTATGGTAATCTTTCCCCTTCAAGTTTCTACGTCGAAGGATGGAATAGTGAGGGAGAGTGGAAGGGGGGTGAGGAGGCAGGGAGGGGGGATGTGTGGGGTGGAGAGAGAGAGAGAAGAGAGAGAGAGAGAGAGAGAGAGAGAGAGAGCAGGTTATGCGACAAAGCGTTCAGGTATACCTGCCAAGAGCTTTGTTACAGAAATAACATGAGTGAATGAACAGTGAAAGAACGAACGAAAAATGATAAATTACACACACACACACACACACACACACACACACACACACACACACACGCTTGTAGCCGACAGAATTACGATGATACAACCTGTGAGGGTGAGGGGTGGGGGTGGGATGAGAGGCATGTTCTTGCGTGTGAGTAATAAGGTGAAGGAAGGATCTTCTTGACGACTGTGTAAGGCACGTGTCCACAGCTCTCTGGACACCTATCCCATTCATAGGCATGAGAGTGGGTGGGCGGCAGCGCGGGCGCGCGTGGGCGTGCTTTCCTGCTTCACTGTGGAAAATGACCTTGGCTACAATGGCAGCAATAAATATTTTGGGATATGACAGACGCTGAGCCATTATGCATGTACATAAGTGTGCGTGCATGCGTGCGTATGTTAACTGGGGGTGCTGGCTTATTATGCTCGGGAGAGGGAACATGGGGTGAGGTGGGGGCGGTTACCAGTGTGTGTGTGTGTGGGGGGGGGGGGGGGGGGGGGGGGGGAGGGGGGGGGGGGGGGGGGGGGGGGTCCGATCTCTCATATTCAGAAAGTTGCATGCTGACGATATGCGATGTTGTGGCACCAAGTATTCCCCGCAGCCCAGAGGGAGGGCGCTGGTCCTTTGACAGAGCACAACAAACATGCCACCCCGTCCCGCCCACGCCCGCTCTTATCATCTACGAGAATAGGTAAAGAACTGTCTGTGGCACGTCCGGATTGGGTGGAGACTGGCGCATGCGTCATGACCCACCCAACCCCCAGCTCTCTTCTGTACCCTAACCCCTCCCCTCTTTCCTCCATCTCCTCGCCCTTCTTGCTTCCTCCTCCCCCCCCCCCCCCCCCCTCCAAATACTTCTCCCCCACCAACTTAGCTCTGAATGAAAAAAAAAAAAAAAAGACAGATCGTTGAAGAGACGAGCACATACTGTCAGGTCGTTTTCGTGTAGGACTTAACTGGAAATTGGTGTGAAAGAAGGGATTCGATGATCTTGTGTGGTTTTTCTCTCGTGCAAGCGTTCTCTCTGGCAAAGACTACGGTCAGAAAAGTATGGAGTATATTCTAATATACAAAAAAGAGCATTTAATGTCTTTAGATTTCAATAGCTTAAAATTCTATAGGATGAAGCCTTAGTACTACAAAGAAAGGGAGTTTTGACGCGGGTAGGTTAAGGAAATCTTTGCAGATTCTAAGACGAGAAACAACTGTTAAAGAAACTTAACAACAAAAGAAAAAAAATTCAATTAATAAATGAAGAAATTCATCACAGATTACGAGAAAGGGGTGCAACTCCTGCCCACTTAGAGCCATTTCCTCTACAGACGCAAATTGTGTATTTTTTCGGAAGTTACTTCTCTTCATTTGCGAGCGGGTTTTCCCTCTCAGCGTCATATCAGTTTTGAAGCAATGGCCCTGCAGCTTGAAGTCATACGAATGTTGACTCCCAACAAACCCGCTAAAATGTGACGGAGCTGCACCCAGATTTCTTGGTTGGTTGGTTGTTTTCTCCTTAACTTACCGAAATCATAATTATGCAAGTCATTTCCCTTTTTCTTTTTTTTTTTTTTTTTTTTTTTTTTTTTTTTTTGCTGTCTCTTTGACAGCCTTTTTGTGTGTGGGATGGGATGGGGGTGGGGAGGTGAGCGCCAGTCAGTGCATGCATTCACACAAGGCACCTGAGATTGAAGACTCGCCTGAAGGATTCAGAGGGGAGTGGGAACGGGGAAGATGGTGATGGTGGTGGGTGGTTATTGGTGGAAAGCCTGCGCAGACGTTGAGAAAATCCCCTTTAAGAGTGGGCTGCTGGAAGTGGAGACCGAAACCGTGGAGCCTCGGACCAAGGGATCACTTGACCACCTAGCCCCACAGTGAACCTTAAACAATAGTATCCTACCATGTGGGCTACTTTCTAAGTGCAGGGTTAAAGCAAAAGGGCGGGAATGTGGGAGCGGGAGGTGGAGCATCGGGGCAGAGCGGTGAAAGGACGAATGAACGAGGACGGGTGTGGTGTGGGGGGGGGGGGGGGTTGGGGGGGGAGGGGGGGGGGGGGGAGTGGGGCCTGGGTGGGGGGGGGGGGACCGTGGGGGTGGGAGCCGCGGACCAAAGGGCTGGGGGGGGGGGGGGTGGGGGGGGGGGGGGGGGGTGGGGTGGGGGGGAATAGGGTGGGGGGGTGGGGGGGGGGGGGGGGGCTAGGGTTCGGGGGGGGGGGGGGGGGGGGGGGGGGGGGGGGGGGGGGGCGGGGGGGGGGGAATAGGTTCGGGAAAAAAGGGCGGGGGTGAGGGTTGGGAGACGGGGCAGAGCGGGTGGTGTTGTGGGGGAGTGGGTGAGTGAACAGGACGACAGAACGAAAACGAATGCGCGCAAGGAACGAGGGGGAACTCGGGGTGTTTTGTGTGTTGATTGTGTTGTGTGTTGGGGGGGGGGGGGGGGGGGGCGGGCGGGGGTGCGGGACCAAAGAGGACGAACACGACTACTGGGGACCCAGGCTATGATTCTTTGCCTCTCCCCCCCCCCCCCCCCCTTCCCCCCTCTTTCCCGTTTTCCCTTCCTTCCATTGTTTAAGTTTCGTATACATTCATGTGTTCGGCTGCTTTCTGCCTGTAATCTAAATGATTTTTTTTTCTTTATGGTTCTTTGTAATTACGTACTGATATAGTATTTTACCATTATTCAAGTTATTTGACAGTTGGCCCAACTTGTAATTGTCTTCTTGTTTAGATTCTTCTTGCTTGAGTTGTTTGCGTCGTTTCGTGTGGGCTGTTCGCTTTCTGTTATTGACACTGATTTATGTCTTTCTGTTTATCCATCGATGAATTTCTTTCAAACATATTTATTCCCCCTTCACGACCTGACATAAGCGCTTGCTTTTATTTCATTGTATTTATGTCCAACACGTTTTCAGATTCGTCTTTCCAGGATTTCAGAGGGTCAAATCTACCCGTAAAATTAATCACGATATGATATTTCCTATCTCAAGTAATATACAACATTTAAAACCACCCCCAACACCACCCCCCCCCCACCTAACCCCCCCCCCCACCACCCCCCCCACCCCCCCACCCCTCACCCCCCCCCCCCCCACCCCCCGCCCCCCCCCCCCCCCAATTTTACTATTTGTTCAGTTCACGATCATTTGGACACACGCGCGCATTTACACTTGAAAGAAAACCAACGTGTGTGCGAAATTACAATAAATCAGTATGTACATCAATTGATGTAAATAAACAAATACATGAATTAAATAAATAAAACTAAACAAATACATACAAGCCAGAATAGCAGTCGGCTTAGGAGATAGACCAGCCTACGCAGAGGTCTCACACAAATGTTTGCATACAAATGTACACAGAAATCAAATAGTGAAGTCTCAAAACGGTTTCTCGTCGTCTTTTTAAAGATGAGAGCACAAACAAAAGTCCTTCCTATCCCCCGTCCTAACCCACTGACCTCCGTCACCTCCCCATCCTCCCTCGCCTTCCCCATTCCCCTTCTTCCTTCCCCCCCTAATATATATATATATATATATATATATATATATATATTATAGTGTGTGTGTGTGTATGTGTGTAGTGTGTGTGTGTGTGGTGTGTGTGTGTGTGTTGTGTAAAGAGACAGACA
>JADBJO010000521.1:307500-312500 GCA_016801955.1 Conus betulinus | reverse complement strand
CCCCCCCCACCCCCTCTCTCTCTGTGTTTGTTTGTTTTGTCAGCCTGACTCCAACAGCACACATGGGAAAAAAAAAAAAAAAAAACCCACAGCACCCGGGACTACTCCTCCAATAATCAAACGCGCGATCTCTTACACAGCGGCCCGGGTCAGTAACCACTGTACCATGCCACGTCGAGTGTATGTGAATGCGTATGTGTGTTTAGGGGAGGAGTGGGGGGTGGGGTGGGAGGGGAAAGGAGGGGGGTCAGAGGCGGGGGAGAAGGTGGGGAGGGGAGGGGGTTGAGAAGTAATTACTCACCAGGTATTGCGTAATATGTGCCTCCCTCTTGTTCTTCTTCTTCTTTCTTTCTTTCTCTCTTTGTTTCCTTTTTTTTTTCCTAACTGCACAATCGTTGGCCGGTACGGGTCGCATAATCATGCGGTATTCAAATGAGAAAAGTCACACGTGATTCCCCAAAGTCCTGTTTGCGAAAGTGATCAGCGTGTTAACGCTTTTTTGTCTAACGCAATGACCAGAAAAAAAACGTCCAGTTTTGCCCTTTGCTTCTAGTCGCCCTAAAAACACACTAGTCATTTCGACCCGTGCCATTTGGCCTGGCCTCAGTGTGAGGTGAGTCGTTTAGCTCTGTCAGGCTTTTGCCAGTAACGAACACAAGTCCTATACTGCCGATTTTTTGGGGGGGTTATGCATAACGACGCAGACAGGAAAGAGCTCTGACATGCTTTTTTCCACCCAGCCCTGGGGAAAACAAAAAAACTTACATCCATGCTTTACTGAGGGGGAAAATGGCCATTTGACTTGGACTGGGGAAAAGGTACTAAGAAATCGAAAGTAACCAAGCCAGCATTTTAAAGATGTTTCCATAACGTCTTGTGGTAAGCCTTTTTGAAAGATGTCAAACTACAGCTGTTCTTAAGATGATCGGACAATGCATTCCAAAGTCTGGCACCCGAGTAAGTAAGGGAGGTCATGAAGAGATTGGTCCTAGGTCGTGGGGTGAAAATAGTACGTTTACTACGAATCGTTTACAATGAATTTACTATGGAGATAAGACGGCGTTAATTATTTATAATTTTATACATAAAATTAGCTTTATTAAGCGGCGGCATTTAGACTCAAAGGGAAGAAGAATACCTAAGTATTTGTAATCACTGGGTTGGAGGGACGATGATTGAGAGCAGAATAAGTTTGAGAGAACGTCTGTATAAGCTCTTAAGAGGTCTTAAGGAGTTTTACTTGCCAAATCCCAGCAAGTCGAAGCATAGTCTATGTCCGGTTGAATGAATGCATGGAAGAATCTTTCGAGTATGCTCATCAAGAAAATGCTTTATTCTATTTAGCTGAAACACTTTCGTGGAGTAGTTTTTTACACAAAGTAAAGATATGTGGCTAGACCAAGATATGTTATATCAAGTGTAAGACCTAACAATTTGTGCGATTCGACTTCTTCCAATGCTTTGTCATAAATTTTAAGGCTTGGCAGGCTGGTTTTAATGTTTTGTCTTTTCTGTCTGGTGGTAACTAACATGAACTTTGACTTAAGAGGATGAAGAGCCATAGATTTGCTTCGGTCCAGCTGACTAATTTATCTAAATCACTCTCTGCATGTTGCAACACACTACTTCAGGACTTTTATCTTTGTTATAAAGGGTAGTATCATCAGCAAACAGTTCAGTAGACGACGTTACATGAAGTGGTAAATCGTTAACATAAATAGAAACACAAAATAGGACCTAAAATAGATCCTTGAGGAATACCATATTTCACAGTCATAAGAGGTGACATAATGGAATTCTGAAATACTGCTTGTCTTCTATTATTCAAAAAAGAGGAAAGGAGATTTACTGAGTCTGAGGTAAGTCCATATAAAATACATTTTCTAGATAAAAGATCATGATCAATGGTATCAAATGCTTTTGCAAAATCAACAAAGACAGCAGCAGTGAATAAAGTCATTGTTTATGTTTAATGCCATTCTTCTATTAAGTTTGTGAGCATGGTGTGGCAGGAATGACTGGCTCTAAATCCACTCTGATTGGGGTGAAATAGATCATATTGGTAAAATGTGAATGAAGATTACATTTAATGTGTTTTTCCAAAGGTTTGGACAAAGCAGATAATATAGAAATCGGTCTATAATTGGATGGGTCCGAAAGATCACCAGACTTATGAATCGGCAGCACTTTGGCATCCTTAAATGCTTGTGGATAACAACAATTTTCAAGACAGAGATTGTAAACATATGTAATGTGTTCCGAAATAATGGGTGCAGATATCTTCAAGATTTTGCTGTCAAGTCCATCCAAACCCCGTGAACGAGACTGTTTTAAAGATGATAGTTCTTTGAAAACTTCGTGCACACTAATGAATGGGAACTGAAGTTTTGAATGGATGATTTTAGAATCACAAAAATGTTTTAAGAACAACAGATCGTTTGACTGTGAGTTGTCTCTCGTAACAACTCTTTGGGCAACAGTTGTGAAATGTTTATTCAGCTTTTCGGCAGAGAGATTATTCACTACTACTAGGGCTGTTGCTAATGACTTTTTCCCTGATAGTTGGTTTATACTTTCCAAATTGATTAGTGTCACTTTTAGATTTAATCAGGTCATTAAAAATACTACTTTTTTCGAGCGCGTCGTTTCATTGCTGTTACTTTGTTTCGCTGTTTCTTGAAGTTATCGTCTTTGCCAGTGGCTTGCAATAGTTTCTCGCGAGTCTGGGATTTCGGCATTAATTTCTGCATTCAACCACGCTGGTTTTCTATATGGATTTGACCCGCTTGGTTCTTAGGGGGGCATGTTTATCAAAAACGGACACATGAAAATTGTATACCATATTGATAATGCTTTATCCGGTTCTGTATGTTGGTAAACCTCTGTAAAGTTTGCCATGCTTAAGTCAGACAGGAATTCTTCCACAATAAAGTTTCTATAGGAGCGAAACGATATACATTATGACCACATCTGGGAATTTTTATACCTTTCTTTGACCAGGTTAAGCATACTGGGAAATGGTCGCTTAGGCCAAGGACTGGAACAAACGTTCTATTATGTTACTGGGGCTAGTACATAGATGTGGTCTATTATTGTTTCAGACTGTGGCGTTTTTCCTAGTAGGGGTGTTTATTTAATTGCTTCAGGTTGAATAATCCATAACTCTTTTCCATGTTTCGTGGGGCTTCAGTAAGTCAATATTAAAATCACCCAACAGGACAACTTCCGTAGAATAACTCAAAACATCAACATTCATATGTCTTACCAGTAAGTTGTGGATGGTTGGACGTCTCAGAGCGATACCTTTCTAATGGGATGTCTTACCAGTAAGCTGTGGATGGGTGGACGTCTCAAGGCGTTACCTTTCCAGACGGATGTCTTACCAGTAAGTTGTGGATGGGTGGACGTCTCAAGGCGTTACCTTTCCAGACGGATGTCTTACCCAGTAAGTTGTGGATGGGTGGACGTCTCAAGGCGTTACCTTTCCAGACGGATGTCTTACCAGTAAGTTGTGGATGGGTGGACGTCTCAAGGCGTTACCTTTCCAGACGGATGTCTTACCAGTAAGTTGTGGATGGGTGGACGTCCTCAGGCGTTACCTTTCCAGACGGATGTCTTACCCTGTCACGCCGCTATTCGATATCGGTCCTGTGTTAGGAAATGTAAACCTTTTTAAACATCCTATTATAAATCTTTTTGCTGAACACACACACACACTCACACACACACACACGCACGCACGCACGCACGCACGCACGCTCCCAGGCACACACACACACACACACACACACACACACACACACATATATATATATATATATATATATAGAGAGAGAGAGAGAGAGAGAGAGAGAGAAAACAGACAGATAGAGGTGTGTGTGTGTGCGCGCGCGCGCGCGCGTATGTGTTCTAGCTATCTGAATACTGATTCACTGGCCCAAAGGAGGGTAAATCATAGTAATTCATTTCTGTCATTTCATGCCTTTCCAACTCGTGTCTTTGTTAGTATTCATTCATATTCACTGGAAGCATAGATTTTTACTTGGTTAATCTTGCATTTGTGTACGAAAATCAAAACATTTGCTCGTAGAACAACCGAGTCGAAAATATCATCAGTAGTTATCTATTAATCAAAGCCAGACAAAAAATTCGTCATTGACAGACCAGACAGAGCTCGTCGTTGAGTTACCTTTTTTTATGGTGTTTACATTTTTTCTTTCCAGTGACTCTCTAAATCTTGAAGAAAAAAAAAAAAGGAATCGGAACAAAACCCATAGATAATGCAGCACACTATTTTTTTTTTATTCAATCCGAATTACACAAGCTGCATACGTCATTATCAACCCACCCATATTCTTTTTAATATAATATTTGATACTAGACACCTGTGACGCAGTCTTCACTGTAATCTCTTTGAATTTCTTCAATGCGCTTAACCATTTATCAAAACAATCTCCTTGAATTTCCTCAATGCTCTTAATCATTTATCAAAACCATCTCCCAGGCAATTGGTGTACTCAGATTCACTTCCCACGTCATAGAAGATGTTTTTATTGAGTCGAGTATTTCAATCTTTTTCCCCCCTAAAGCAGATATGATCGTTTTTTTTTTTTACACCCCTCCTCCCCCAAGTTTGCATTCCATATACTTTGTAGAGCTTTGTTGTGTTACTGCTCTGTGTGTGTGTGTGTGTGTGTGTGTGTGTGTGTGTGTGTGTGTGTGTGTGTGTGTGTGTGACACCTTCGAGTTTCTATCCATTTTTTTTTTCTAAAAAGTTCGCAGAATTCAGCCAGTGTGTATTAATTTTGTATGTGACTCCCAAATTCTGTTACTCTTTTCTTAAAAGGTTATAGAATGTAGCCGATCCTGAAAACCCGGCATGTGTTTTAAGAAAAAGACCGGGTTGAAAAACATGCTAAACAACCAATATAGTCTCTGATTTGGCTTCTTGCTGTTAACATTTCATTTCATTTCAAGACAAACAAGAAGTATGTTGTCAT
>JADBJO010000521.1:212500-302500 GCA_016801955.1 Conus betulinus | reverse complement strand
TTATTTCTGGAGAGGTGGTTCGTTGACAGCTGGTTTATGGACCGCTGATTGTAGAGAGAGATTTTCGTGGGGAGCATGCTGGTGAAGAGCTGGTTCGTGGAGACTCGCACGTAGAGTTAATTTGTGAAGAATTGGTTCGTGGAGGGCTGGTTGCTGAAGGGTTAATTTGTGGTGGGGCTGGTTCGAGAAGATCTCTCATTCATTGAAAGCTGATTCGAGGAAATCTCTCATCCGTGGAGAGATGGTTCGAGGGGATCTCACTGTGGAGAGCTGCTTCGTGAAGATCTTGCTCGTGGGAGATCTGCTGCTTCATTGAGATCTCATTCGTGGAGAGTTGGTTACAGGGGAGCTGTTCGCAGGGAGCTGGTTTGTGCAGAGCTCGTTCGTTGAGTTGGTTCGTGGAGAGCTGACTAGTGAAGAATTGGTTCGTGGACAACTGATTTCGTGAATAGCTGATTCGTGTAGAGTTGGTAAATAGATGATACCTGGCGAGTTCGCTCGTGGACAAATCATTCGCGAAGAGTTGATTCGCGGACGGTTGGTCCACGGAGAACTCATTCATGAAAAGCTGATTCGAGGAGAGTTGGTTCATGGAGAGCTCATTCGTGAAGAGCTGATTAGTGGAAAGTTTGTTCCTGGAAAGCTCATTCGTAAAGAGCTGATTCGTGGGTATTTGGTTCACGGAGAGTTTGGTTCACAGAGTTGCTTCTTGGTTTCGTGGAGAGTTGATTCGTAGAACATTGGTGTATAGAGATTCGGTTCACGGACAACTGGTTCGTTAAGAGATGGTAAGTGGAGATTAGATTCGTAGAAAACAGTTTAATTGAGACTCATTCATGGAGAGCTCACTCGAAAAGGGTTGGTTCGTAGGGATTCGGGCCATAGGAAGCTGACTCACGGAGAGATCGTTCGTAGAGAGCTGGTTTTAGGAGAGCTGATTCGTGGGAAAGATGTTCGTAGAGAGCCGGTTTTAGGAGAGCTGATTTTTTGGAATGATTGTTCGTAGAGAGCTGGTTTGAGGAGAGCTGATTCGTGGAAAGATTGTTCGTAGAGAGCTGGTTTGAGGTGAGCTTATTGGTAGAAAGATGGTTCGTAGAGAGCTGGTTTGAGGTGAGCTGATTGGTGGAAAGATGGTTCGTAGAGAGCTGTTTTGAGGAGAGCTGATTCGTGAAAAGATGCTTCGTAGAGAGCTAGTTTGATGAGAGCTGATTCGTGGAAAGATGGTTCGTACACAGTTGCTTTATGTTTTAGGGAGAACTCTTTACACTGAGGGAGCTGGTTAGTGGACAGCTAGTACGTGAACAGTTAGTTTGTAGACAGCGAGGTCTTGAAGAACATGTTGGCGGTGATTTTGTTTATTTTACCACTGATTCGTGGACAGCAGATTAACAAAGAGCTGACTCACACAGAACTGATGTGTGGAAAGCTAGGTCGTGGAGAGCCAGCCAGTTTGCTGGCTTCAGACTCTGTCGTTTGTCAGTCATTCGCTTCTTTTTTTCCTTTCCCTTTTTTTTAGTGTCGTGTTTTACCTGCTAAAATCCTTTGCATAGTTCGTAACTATTTACTCTCCTGACGACTCCATTCTGGTGTCTTATTTTGCTCCGTCATTGTTTCTTTCATTTGAGTTAAGTGTTCAGAAGTGTAAGTTCGGTTTGGTTTTCGGTGTGTGTTATCACAGCACAAGTTTGACACTGAACATCGCCAAAAAAGTGACAACAGCGATGCTGGGTTTTCCTGGGTGGATGACCCGATAGTGGGTTGACATTGACATGGCGAGCTCTCTGTGACCTGCTGTATATTGTCATCACCATGATCATCATCATCGTATATTACCCCCACCTGGGGTACAGGCCACCAACCAAGGACCTCCAGGCATCTCTGTCCTGGGCTCTTTTCTCCTGCTGGTTCCAAGTCATGCTGTGTATTGTGCTGCGAGAGAACTGGCCCGTGTCTGGATTTGCATGGAGGGGACATCGGGACCACAGATAGGCTGTAACGAAATCTCAAAAAGATAAAGAACTAAAAGTCGACAATAAATGAAGACACCAAATTAAAAAAAAAAGCATATTCTTATCTAAAACAAAGTCTATAAACAAAACGTAGGTCAGATAGAATGAAAAATACTGATTCCCGATAAAATTACTAAAAGAGTCACATCAGGTGGAACATCTCAGAACGTTTTCGTAGAATCTGCCGTCCCACATTTGCACGTGTTGTGTACATTCCAACACCCTACGAAGACTAATGCCCAGTGGTTTATCACAATGTGTGCCCCACGCTGCCTCGTCGCTCTCAAAAGGAAGAAAGTGGTACTAAGGGCCAGCAGTGTGCTATTTACACACAAACCGTTTCCTCCTTTACAAGTTACCTGGAGTAAACGGAATACATTGTTTTGACTATAGACGGATTTGATAAGGTTCATGATCAGTTTGTCTGTTCGATTTCCTCCAGGCCAATCTGTAATGACGAGTCGTGGCAAGGGGCTACACAGGACTGAGGTTGATGTGGAAAAGGGGCTGGATAGTGCACACCCCCAGGAGGCCAGCATCCGATCTACACCTACACCCCCCCCCCCCCCCCCCCCCCCCCCCCCCCCCCCCCCCCGCTCTAGGAGCAGACTTCACCAAAGTCAGCTTTTCGCCAGTGGCCTTGTCCTGGTTGAAGTGAGAGTGGGGGGAAATCAAGACTCTCTGTACTAATTATCGAATGGTAAAACATGAACTTATCTACAGACCCAAGTCTGACCCCTAACATACAGTCGCTGATGGCAAATTTTTCAGTTTCCACAGAACCGGTTGGAAACTTACTTTGAACGGGCACATCACTTAAGTTCATCGCTCCCTCATTCTGGCCGACTTCGCCCGATGACAACCAAATTCCGGATATATGGAGAGACGCCATGATCGTCCCGAGAGACAGAGACGGCAACACGGGGAGCCCTGCAGCACAGTGCAAACAACAAAGACAGCACGCTTGGCACACCAAGGGTCAGCTTGTCGTCCACAATTCCCGAACGTACCCTGGTCACGATACGGAGCCAAATCAAGACTCTCGCGCATATCCTTCGGTGTCTCGCGTATATCCCTCGCTGTCTCGTGTATATCCCTCGCTGTCTCGCGTATATCCTTGCTGTCTCGCGTATGTCCTTCGCTGTCTCACGTATATCCTTCGCTGTTTCGCGTATGTCCTTCGCTGTCTCGCGTATATCCCTCGCTGTCTCGTGTAAATCCCTCGCTGTCTCGCGTATATCCCTCGCTGTCTCGTGTATATCCCTCGCTGTCTCGCGTATATCCCTTGCTGTCTCGCGTATGTCCCTGCTGTCTCTCGCGTATATCCCTTGCTGTCTCGGGTGTGTCCGTCCGTCGCTGGTTTCGAGCGCAAATAAAGCAGCAGGTGTCTGGCAAGTTCGTGCCGAGGTTGGCGATATGGCAAGGTCCTGAGCACCCGTCGTAGGACGGACGTGGTGGCGCCCTTCGGACGCGGACGTTCACTCACGCTGGCTCCGCAATTATTGTCGTCAGCATGGGGCCTAGTAGGTGGTGCCCTGCATATGCTGGATCGGAACAGGCACCATTGAACACCACTGACGTGACTCGACAACAGTGCAGTGTCTCTTCTGGTCGGTTGCGTCAGGTATCAGCCGCCGTGGCGAAGTGGAGCATCGCGGACTCCCGGCTAGTAGGTCATAGGTTCCATACCCATCAAAGCCATTTATTTGTGGGACGTTTTCTCTGCCCCGACCGGCTCCTATCCAGAGTTCAGTTTGCTGTGGGCTCAGTTGGGAAGACTGGTACCACACAGTCGATTTCCGTCCACGGAGTGGACGCGTCTTTGAGAGTGTTGCTTATACTTCCTGACCCAACACCACAGGTGTCAGTATCCCACAGACCTGATCGACGCCAGGAATTTATAAGTGTATAGCCCTGCCATTTTCATCGTTCTCGTTATCGTCCATCAGCATAACTCAGTCTCAAATCCTTTGCCCCTTCATGCCCTGCTGTGATAGTGAGCCAGTTTACTTTCGATTTTATGTCCTCTCCTATGTCCTTGGTGAGGTTCTGTCGGGGTCACCGGTCTTGGCAAATTCATGCGGACTGTCGCTGGACGGACGTGGTGTGCCCTCCTGGAAAGCTCACACGACCAAGCAGTTTATTGTCGTCAGTAGGAGGAGCACAGTAGGTGGTGTCCCGCGTATTATGGATCAAAACAGGCACCACTGCAAAACCGAACTGACTTGACAGCAGTTCAAGTCTCCTCCGGTGGGTCGCCTCAAAGCGACTGGAAGTTGACTGGTCCTTGCAGAGTGACTTGAACCTCACCAGGGGTACTGTCCAGAAGAAAGCGCGCGGCGCTAATCAAGGCGGAGGTACTTTGTTGCTGCTGCTTTCTGTGTCAAAGATACCACAGGCAGTAAGTACCTCTACTCCCTCCTCCCTCTCTCCCCCTCCCTCCTTCCCCTCCCTCCTTCCCTCTCCCCCCCCCTCTCTCTCTCTCTCTCTCTCTCTCTCTCTCTCTCTGTGTCTCTCTCTCTCTCTTTGATTTAAACGAAGTGACAGCCCTGATTTGACCCTTTGCGGTCGGCTGGGCTATAAGCAGTATAATCTCTCTCTCTCTCTCTCTCTCTCTCTCTCTCTCTCTCTCTCTCTCTCTCTCTCTCTCTCTCTCTCTGTCTCTCTCTCTCTCTTTGATTTAAACGAAGTGACAGCCCTGATTTGACCCTTTTGCGGTCGGCTGGGCTATAAGCAGTATAATCTCTCTCTCTCTCTCTCTCTCTCTCTCTCTCTCTCTCTCTCTGTCTCTGTCTCTAACAGGCCACAAATATTCCCTACCCCCTAACTCCCCTCTCTCTCCCCTCTCTCCCTCCTTACCTCTCAAATACGCACACATTCTCTCTCCCTCTTTCACTATCTGTTTATTCTCTCTCTCTCTCTCTCTCTCTCTCTCTCTCTCTCTCTCTCCTCTCTCTCTCTCCCCCCCCCCCCCCCGTGGGTAATGCTCTCGACAAAAGTGCCATTTTCTATAGGTCAACTAAAGTTGACAGTTCTCATAATAAGTATGCCCCGGAAGTAATTGATGTCGACGAATATCACGTACTACAAAAGCATTACTTCTTTCTGCTACTTACATAAGATCTCTCTCTCTCTCTCTCTCTCTCTCTCTCTCTCTCTCTCTCTCTCTCTCTCTCTCTCTCCCCTCTCTCTCATGCTCTCTCATGTGTGTAATTGCGCGAATGTGAGTGCATGCGCAGGCGCGCGTGCGTGCGTGTGTGTATGTGTGTTAGGTCTTCAATTTAACGTCTATACACATTATGTGATAGTGTGTGTGTGTGTGTGTGTGTGTGTGTGTGTGTGTGTGTGTGTGTGTGTGTGTGTGTTAGTGAGTGTGTGAATGTGTGTACCTGTGCCTCTCTGTCTTTGTATTCCATTGTCAGTATAAATGTTATGTGTTGCAATAATGTATGCATGACAAGGACAGATTGTAAGACTAAGCTTTGGCCTAAAATCTTCATCCTTGCGTATTCAAGACAAGACCTCTCTCTCTCTCTCTCTCTCTCTCTCTCTCTCTCTCTCTCTCTCTCTCTCTCTCTCTCTCTGGTGTGTGTGTGTGTGTGGTGAGGGTGGGTGGTGTAATGTTGTGTAGATGAAGTAATGTAGGTGGGTGACTGCGTGGATTCGAAGGCGCTGTTCAGTGCGCGCTGGATCATAACGGACACCTGTGAACGCCACCAACACACCAGCATCATCATCGTCTCAGTGATGCTGCGTCTTCTCTGGTAGAGTGTCTTTTGACTTCCAGAAAATGATAGCTGCCTGAGAACTGCCTGAGTTGCAGGCACGGAAATAACATGACCGTTAACCTTATCGGGTTTTGTTTGTTCCTTCTTTTTTTGCTTTGTTTGTTGTGCAATAGAGGTTTATTTTTCACTTTTCTTCGTCTTTGTCAAAAGCACACTATGTTTTATCGTTATCGTCATCATCGTCGCCAAAAACATCATCTCTAGAACCAGAGTAAGCTCTCTTTATTCCAGCCCACCGTAAAATTCTAATCTTGCTCCCAATTCATGGCTGTCTCTTGACTAGATTATTCTGTCTCAATGTTTTCCATTATCTTCTTGGGGGAAAAAAAATTGCTTATCTAAACCTTTATTAATATTTTTTGTTTGGTTTTGGTTGTTGTTGATGCTGTTGTTTTTTCATTTATCATCGATCGTAAATTGAAATAAACGAAATAACAGAGAGGACTGCATTTATAAGATTATTAAAGAGAATGTAAAGGGGGGAAAAACTCACAGATCCAAATTGACCATCCGTGGACACTCCTCCGATGCAAATGTGGGAAATGGAGTGGAGGCAAGCAGCTGGGAAAGACGTGTGGGTGTGGAATCTTGTGGGGAGGGGGGAGGAGGCGGAGAAGCATATCAACCCTCTCTCTAAGGTCGACGTGGGCCAAACCTCGACCCGCGAAGACTTTTATTTTCTCAAAAATGACAACCGAACGAACACCACGACCTTGAGAACAAACCGCCAGCCTTGGCTCATCTGCTATTTCCACCCCCGCAACTCATTTCTTCATTCCGCGACTCCCACGTCGGTTACTGCCCGCAAACGAAGACGAAATCCCCCCCCCCCCCTTGAGGCAGGGCCTTTCGCGATCGAATATTCATACCCATCGATGGTCTGATCCCTGGAGTTCCTGCGATCGGATGAAGACAGTAAACAGACCGTTTAGAGAATGCTTGATGTGGAGATAAGCTGTTGTTGCAAGAAGCAGACGACAGAAGGGGGCGCTGGGGAAATCAAGAGCGGGAAAAGGCAAAAAATGTGAAGGCCTCTGACATGAGTTTTCTTTTTTTTTTTTTTTTTTCCATCCTGCAAGGAATCAGATCATTTTTTTTTCAGAAAGATCAGGGGAAGGGGCGACAGGGATAGGGAGAGTGAGGGGTGGGCGGAGACGGCGGGGCGGGTATACACTATTTTTAGTTTTCATCGTTATTGTAGGATATCATGTCTGCGGTCAGATGAGTTTCTTTCACGATGGATTGAACTCTGAAAGATTGCCGAATTTGTGAAGATCCACCTCCACAGTGAAACCTGAGACGGCGTGCAGCTGCCCCCCCCCCCCCCCCCCCCCCTCCATTTACAAACTGGAGCTTAAGAGAGAGAGACAGACAGAGGGAGAGACAGACAGAGAGAGACAGAGAGAGAGAAGAGGCAAGACAAGACAAGACAAGACAAGGCAAGGCAAGGCAAGGCAAGACAAGACAAGACAAGACAAGACAAGATTCTTTATTTTCGAGGATAATAGATAAGCACTGCTGTGCTTTTTTTTTTTTTTTACATCCAGTCCTCGCCCTGAGTCGGGTCAACAATGCAAAATAAAATGAGGCAATAAAAGAAGCATGCAAAAAGTGGCTAGAACAATAATATTCGATACGGCATTTAAAAAGAAATTAAGAAAAAAGTAAATGAGGGGGGGGGGGGGGGGGGGGGAGATAGACGCAGGAGCGAAAGGAGTGCAGGGAAGGCGCGAGAGAGAGAGAGAGAGAGGGAGGGTGAGAGAGAGAGGCGAGAGTGGGGTGCGGGAAAGAGCATGTTTAGAACAATTTAGACAATCAAAAGGTACCAAGGAGATGCGCGCGCGAGAGAGAGAGAGAGAGAGAGAGAGAGAAAGAGAGAGAGAGTTTTAAGATTCTGCAAGATCGATTTCCGATTTTAGGAGCTTCATAGACCATGTATCCTTTTTTCAATATCTGTGTAAATATGACAGTTATATTGTTGCTTTAGAGCATACTTTGATAAACCTATGTTATTTTTCACTTGTGGCTTGACTTTTTTATTTTATCATTTAACACTTTTTTTTTTTAGATAAAAAGAATTGACAGTTTCATCAGCTAGGGATTAAATTGCCGATGGAACAGCGGATATGTCCGAGCACAATGCAGTTAGAAAAGGAAAGATCAACCGTAGCTCTGAAACAAAATGAAACCATGAAGCGATGCTTGAAGCGACAAAGGGCTGGAATTCCTAATGAAACTATACGTTGTTTTCTGATTCACGACTGGCTTTTCTGCCTCGTACGCAATAA
The DNA here is from genome assembly GCA_016801955.1 of Conus betulinus. Taxonomy (NCBI): domain Eukaryota; kingdom Metazoa; phylum Mollusca; class Gastropoda; order Neogastropoda; family Conidae; genus Conus; species Conus betulinus. The sequence goes on along the minus strand of JADBJO010000521.1, from coordinate 294,415 downwards.
CTTGTGAATATGTAAAGAAGACAAATATGGAAGACCAAACAGAAAGTGTACGAGGTATACAACGCTTTCAGAACGTCCCGGCTAACTTTCGCCTTCATAGTCTGGAAGCCGAAATTTGTAGCTAGTCCAGAAAATAGGTTCGCTGCTGATTTCTTGTTAGAATAGTGCAACTGGTGTTTTTGAAGTGTCTAGGCATAGGGAAGTCTAGTTCCACTTGTTGCACAATCAGAATCTGGATATTATGGCCGCCATGACAGTTTTCAAAATGGCCGCCATCGAAATTAGTTTTATTCGTATTGTAGGTTCTACTGGCCAGAAATTCGTCATGCTGATGTGAAATATACCATAATCCAACACAAGGAACACGTTTATGTGCTTTATTTTTTGTATTGGTAACAAATTTTCATGTTTTTGCTCATTTCGTGAGAAAAAATTGACAAAAAAATGGGCAAAAAACTGAAGACATTAGTACTCCGCAGAACTATTATTCTCTCTGCTAGATTAAAAGCTATGTTGTCAGCACTTGTGCTGTGCAGGAACTCAAACAATTTGTACTATTTGTAACAGTCATCACAAACAGTTATTAGTATGGTTGTTTGTAAAATCAAAACATAAACATTGATGCTGATGTACACATCAAATTTGACAGATCCAGTGCATTCCTATGCCCAACACTACTGGCAACATTAACACTGATGCAATGAATTTAACTGTCATGTAAATGTTCATCACGGTGATGGATTCAAAGTCAGTCAATATGTTATTGTCACAAGTTGTCAAATTCTTTCTGACATGGAACCATTCAGTCTTTGCTTTGCAGAAAGAGTAAACCTTGAGGGAATGTCCTAAGACTCTCTTCAGCTTTCCAGAGTTGGTAAAGTATATGGGTTTCTGCAAAGGCCTTTGCAGCACACACGCTTTCGTACACCCGAGCCCATTGTTTGTACATTTGCACCGCCGGGTTGCACAAGACCCACGGCATTTGCAGGTTGTCAGCTCCACACAGAAGGCAGTGATGGGCTGGGCAGTCATCAGTCGCGGCTGAAGCATCTCATTGCCATCTCTAACCACCCGTTCCCACCCCACTGTCCTCAGGTGCAGGGAGGTATGGTTCAGCTTCCAAAGCTCTTCTTCACACAAGAGTCTGATAATGTGCCCCCTTGATGTGGAGAATGAGCGCATCACGGGTTGGAGGCAGATTCTCAATTGCTTTGGTCAAGCTGAGGAACAGATCACACCTGACTTACTGAATGGAATTGTCTTGGCCATTGGGAGCATACAGCTTGCAAACAAAGGACTCTGCATCAGCAAGCACATTCTCATCTGGAAAGTCTGCCCTGCCAAGATTCTTTAAAAAGTGACAGTTGTTTTGGAAAACTGCCCCCATGCTGACCGCTTCCCAATTCCAGCAAACTGGCTTGTACTGTCCGAGCCTGTTGCAGCATGAAATGCCAGAAGAGATTCCCTCTGCGAATCTGTGATGTTGATGGAGTGAACAGGAACAAAGTGTTGCTTTTTAGGTGTGCCAGCATTCATCCACAGAAAGGGACAGAGCTGTGGCTGATAGCAAGAAGGAGAACAAGGACATCAGTGTCTCGGCTGACAACAATAGTTTGCACATATCCCAGTTCAAATGCTTCCTTGGCATGGAGAAGAATGCGAGTGTCAGCTTCTTCATGCTCAGCAGATGACAACTGTGAGACATCTTTCCCAGACGACGTCCACACTTTTGCAGGATCTGTGAATCCTCCGTTCAATACCAGCTCACATCCTCTTGGTTCTGGAACTTCTTCTCTAACTCTGTGCATAGAAAGTTTGCCAAGCTTGCTTTGTTTTCGTCTAAGCAGATGAGTGTATCCCAGTGGCCCATGGATTGGCTTCTTGTTTGCACGTCTCGCCTGATTGCTTTTTTTTGCCTCGTACCCTCTGACTTCGAGCTGTTGCTTTGATTGTTTTCTTCCTGTACTGATCAAAGGCAAGATCAACCCTGGAACAACGATTGGAGAACAGATGACTGACATGATCAGCAACAGCATCTGCCCATTCACCCAGTGTTTTAGCGTTCATCCTGTTTCCCAGTGTCTGGATCAATGCCATGCCATCAATAACAGTACATATCGTAATGGTCCTGGTGCAACATGAGGCAAGTCTTGCTGGAGAATCTTGCCAAGGTCAGCTTTGTTCAGGTAGACGCAGTCTACCATCAGGCATTGCCAGTGACAGTGGAACTTTGCAAATCTCCTGCTCCAACATTTTGTTCATGTCAACATCTCTGCCTGCCTGCATTGCTGTCACCACCCGTGTCAGAAGCTTTCTGTCTGCCTTTAGTGCAACAGTTTTTTCCTTTCCAACTTTGACCTCAACATTGTACATGCTCTCAAAAGTGTGCAGATTCTTTGACTTGATTCTGTCATGAAAACTTGTTGTCTTCTTTATCAGCCTGTCCTCAACTAAGTCTGACACAAGCTGCTTTCCAGTGCTTTCAGCATGCAAAAGGTCACTTGTTACCACTTCACTGGCAATGTCCCCTGTCGTAATTGAGACTAATTCTGGGGAAGTGCGATCAAATGGATTGTAAGTTTTGAAAAGGTGAGTGAGCTTTTGAACATACTCTTGGTCTTGGGTCATTCTTTTGGGACCAAAATCTTTGTGTGCACAATCATGCTCATCATCGTCTTCTTCACTGCCCGCTACTTTAAACATGTTTTTCGTGTCTCGTGTCAGCTGGGGCTCTCTCATTGAAAGACAGGGCCCATCTGTCACGGGCGGAGTCTGTTTTCGTTATACCAACAGACCTCCAGCCACTTTTCCGGCTTTGTTGATATGCTCAATTTGCCTGGTCATCAGGTATTTCATTGAACTTCTCTTTTGTTTCTTTGGTGACAAAGTCTCCTGCAAGAAAACCTCTGTGCACTTCTGGAGCTGTTTTTGGGCAACATGTGCATGTCAGCAAGGAAAACAGCTCCCCAGCGTGTGTAATGGAAATGATCAAATGCTCCAAACCAGGGCAGCATTTCAGCAAATGATGTCAGGAACAGGTTCCAGTCTCCCTCACGAAGAGCGTGTGTGAACCTCAAGAGGATAGAGATCAACTTCATGTACGTTCTCCAGAATTGAAAGGTGGCATTCTCTGAACAAGAAGCTTCAAACTCGCGAAACAGGACTTGCACCTCTTCCGTTTCTGACAAAAGGTCTCCAAGGGAGAAACTGATTCCTCTGTCGTCTTTGTTGGCAAAGGCATCTGAAATTCTTCCAGCTGCATTTTTCAAGTCATCTCGGATGAGCTTGTCGTTCTCCTTGGCCCAAGCCGTGAAGCATGCCCACAGAGTCGACCAAAGCGCCTCTAATGTCAACTTGTGAACGCGAATGACACGGTTCCATCCTTTCCCTTTCATCACTTGTTCACAGGCCTTTTCACCAAGGACTCCACTTTCAGTCCAGATATTCTCCACGCCTGATGAATCCATGAATTCTCCTATCACTTTCGTGAAATTCATTTGAGTATGGAATCCTCCAAGCATAATGACCAGATCCTGGCAGCTTTTGTCCCATTGCAGCATCTTTGCTTTGCAGTATAGCTGCTCGTCAAAGGTGAAGACTGTGTACTTTTCACCAATCTTCTTTGTCATTGCCTGGCAGTTTGCAGCAAAACCGTCCACAGCGTATCAAAGTCATGGGCTGGGGCATTCAGTATTGGCATTGGCCCGACTATTGTCACAGGTGGATCAGTTGTGGACACTTTCTGGTTGAAGCCACTCCAGCCTGGAACTACCTGATTGTTTTGTTGATGGAGTCTGGCCAAGATCCATGCAAGATCCCGAGCGTTTTTGCTGTCTTAATCTTCTGTTCATCAGGCAGGTACCATGGGTTGCTGCACCAGTTCAGAAAAGACAGGTTCTGGTTTTAAGTTGATCATGTTAGCCTCTTGAACACCCATAATCTCCGGAGGGGCACGGAGAACGCTGGAGCGGCCAGGCTTAATCTGAATGTTCATCTCTGGCTCCTGTTGTCCCTTGCGTCTGAGGGCCATACACTGGCTGGCGTGAAAAGTGCCAGACCCAGTCAACGTCTCCTCGATAATGTCAATGTTGTCATTAGAATATCTCAAATATCCTGTGTTAGGTGGGATGTTGAGAAAGTTTCTTGGGATCATGACGTTTCCATTGTCTCGGAAGTGCTGAATAACGTCATTGGCAATAGCTGTGTCAACGCGTTTCACTGTATCATACCCCACTGTGTGTGCAGCTGCATGGAACAGATTGACAAGCTCCTTTGAACGCGTAGCCTGGTGAAGAGCAAGGCCAAGGCCGTGGTGTTTTGGAGTCATTTTTCTGCCTCCTGATGCCACAAAAATAATGTCCTGGCAGATGCTGAGAACTTTGTTCTTTGCCTCTGTCTCTTCCCCTTCCTCGTCCATCTTCTCAGTGTTGTCACCGCCACAAAGGATATTTATAAGCATGTACAAAGTCTCAGGCACAATTCGCTCTGCATTTTCTGCGGTAAGTCCACCAATTGTGTCGTGCCCTGGAGAGTGCTTAAGATCACTGTGAATCTTTATGCAACTCGGAAAATCCAACTGAGGATTTCGTCCTCAAGATGTGGCAGACAGTCCTGAGCCACTTCATCGTCTTCAGAACTCTGTCCCAGTTCTGGGCAAATTATCTACGGTGGCTCTCATGGCAAAATGTGTGGCAGCTGTGGATGCAACCATAAGGGGTTTCGTGACATCCAATGGTGTAAATGTCACCTTGTCACTGCCAAAATAGAGCTCCACACTCTGCTTGAAATTGTAGCTTTTGTATGCTCCAACCTCAATGCCGAAATCTTTCAACAATAGCATGCTATAGTGTTCCCACACAGTCTTCAACATGAACACGTGTCCTTTCTGCATCTCCTTCTCAAGTTCAGTCATGACATTTCTGAAGCAGATGTTTTCTGGAGACTGGCTTTTCTCTCCACACTGCTTATCATACTTTCTGCAGAAAGAAACATAACACTTGAGATGATATTTCCCTTCAGCAGCCATCAAGTCTGAAACACCTGCAAACCTGTGACGCATAATGGGGTCAAATTGTGCCAAACTAAGCATCTTGGAGGATGTGTGTTCAAATTCAACGTTTGTAAGGGCACCTGCTTTTCCAGAAACATCCGTCTGACAGAAAGCACATTTGGCCCAATCCATAGTGCTGTGTGCGGATCTTAGTGACTTTGGCACAGGATGCGTCTCTGAGGAGGTTGATGTACTTGGCATCTGCTCTGCAGTAGTGACAGATTGTGGCTGAATCCGTGACTTTAGTTTCTCTAATTTTTGTGAGTGAGTAAAGTCACTGTAACAGGATCTGTGCCATTGAATCTTTTCAACGTGCTCTTGTACAGCATATTTTCGGATTCTTGAAAATGCATCAACATATTTAGCGTCATTATATTCTCTCTTTCTTTGCAACACTCGGCTACAGTTTTAACACCAACAATTGTTGTCTTTCGTAGCGGCTCTGATTTGCTAGTTTTTGAACTGTCCTGGCAAATGAGACATTTATCCCAGTCTATATGCTCTCTTCTTCTCTCCTCGGCCCCTGGAGCACCCTGTGAAAATTCTTGTTGCCTTCATTTTTCATTCAGTCCTGGAAAAAACAGAAAAAATACATTATTAGTGTATTTTAGGACCATTTATGGAAACATTTTAGAGTCAGGAACTATGGTGTGTAGAACAAGGCAGTCTAATTCTAATCGGTACACATTTTGATTTCGTACATTAAAAAATACACCAATTTTTTTTTTTTTTTTAGAAAATGACTGAACTAATATTTATTTCAATGCCAAAATCGGCTAAGGCATGATAAAAAAAAACATGGGAATCGACTCTAACTTTGTAAGTTTATGTCAGTTGGAAGCTGAGATACGATAAAAAACGTATAAAGTGGCGGCCATTTTGAAAACTGTCATGGCGGCCATATTATCCATATCTAGAATGTGCAACAAGTGGATTCATATTTCTGTATGTCTGGACAATCCATTTAGACTTGTTGCACTATTCTAACATGCAATCAGCAGGGTCGTGCACGCTTTGGCCCTGAGCTTCCAGACTATCATAGAGTTCAGAATAGTGCTCCCAGCGTAGCGGAAAAGCGGAAATCTGACTCGTCTTCAAGCGTGCTGGGAGAATTTCAGTGGCTTCCGGGAGAAGCGAGAATAGGGTACAAACTGGCTGCTGAATTATCGGCCCATTGGCGCTCCTCAGTCCTGCCGACGTCTTGTCTCTTCTTGAATAAGTTCACACATACCCAGATGCTGTTTTAGACGAAGCAATATGAAAGTTTTGTGAAATCCAAAATCAAGGTGTTAAGATTCCGGGTGACTAAAGCCTGTCGTAATTTAAGTCATGTTTATCTGAATAAACCCGCTTTTGCCCTTCGCAGTTCCCCATCTCGATTTTCTTTCAAAGCTGGCCTAAAAACTCATCGTTTTGAGCAACATTTTCATTGTTACATGCTAGCAGTTACGTTGGTGAGGGAGGCTGCTTACATTTTTGGCTGTTTAATCAGTGTGTGTGTGTGTGTGTGTGTGTGTGTGTGTGTGATATACTAATATTTTTTCTTGTGAAGCGTGGTGATTCCTGTTCGACTAGCAGAGTAGCGCTGTATAAACCATGGATACCATGAAGTTAATTAGAAAGATTTTGCCCTAAGGGAATGAAATGGTCGACAGAGACCTAAAACCATTAATACCTTCAGATTGATCAGAGAGAGTTTGCTGGTTAGGGAAGGAATTGACAGACAAAGACCTATAAAAAAAAAAAAAAATAGATAAATAAAAAAAAGGTCAAGTATTAAGTTTGAAGTTTTGTGTATTTTTTCAAACATTTCAAATGTACGGTTTGTAAGCAAGTTAGTCTTTAAAGTTGTCAAATAATGTTATCCATGTTATCCAAGTGAAATCTCTCTCTCTCTCTCTCTCTCTCTCTCTCTCTCTCTCTCTCTCTCTCTCTCTCTCTCTCTCTCTCTCTCTCTCTCTCTCTCCAAATCTCCATGTTGCTGGACTAGAATCAACCTATTTGAAGCAAGTTTTTGTTATTCTGGCCATCCTCTCTGGAACTCACTTCCGCCTCGGGTCAAACGCGCGCGCGCGCACGTGTGTGTGTGTGTGTGTGTGTGTGTGTGTGTGTGTGTGTGTGTGTGTGTGTGTGTGTGAGACACTTTAGAGTGTATGTTTTCTTTAATGATAATGTAAACCATCGCTGTTCTTGTTATGATCAGTTCAACATTGTGTAATCTATATTAATATCTTTAGTCTCTGAAGAGACAGGACCAGATGAAAAGAAAAAAAGCTTTTTCTTGCTTATTTGTTACCTTTGGGAATCAAGATTATAATTCAGTCAGTCATTTAATGTGTGTGTGTGTATGTGTGTGTGTGTGTGTGTGTGTGTGTGTGTGTGTGTGTGTGTGTGTGTGTGTGTGTTGACAATGAGAAAGAGAGAGAGAGAGAGAGAGAGAGAGTGTGTGTGTGTGTGTGTGTGTGTGTGTGTGTGTGTGTGTAAAAATCATCTATTGCAGTGCGTAAAGGACAGGGGAGGCAAATATGCCAGTCCATAGTCATAATTTTTTTTTAAATTCCATAAATAGTCTCCCCTTGCACACGGCAATAGTGGCGAATGAATAGCGCACACAGAGGACGACGCACTGATTTAGAGTGCATGGAACTTGGCGGCAAGAAGCGGGTTGGAGAGAGATGGTTATGTGCGTATACGTTTTGTGTGTGTGCGTGTGTGTGTGTGTGTGTGTGTGTGTGTGGGGGGGGGGGGGGGGGGGGGGGGGGGGGGGGGTATAGCTTTAACTTTAACTTGTTTGTTTCAAGATTAGGTCTATGTGCGTTTCATACGAAAAAAAAAATCTGATTCAGGCGCTAAACTTCGTCGTTGTTACTGCTGGTGGTGTTTTACTTGGTTTTGCCTCTGTCTCTTTTGTTTCGGTAAATCAATTGAATCAGACACTAAAACTTTCTTGTTGTTGTTGTTAAGTTGTGCCTCTTTTGTTCCTGAGTATTAATATATGTGACTTGGGAGGCGATTTGCCGAATTCTGTCAGTTCTTTCGCGATTTGTGACAGTAGATATAGGGCCTACAGTATCTTCAGCATGTGAAGTACGAAACCCCACAGATGCGCCAACAGGGGCACCGCCCGTGGACCCTATAGTAGATATACAGTATCTTCAGCATCTGGAGTAGAAACCCTTCAGGTCCCCCTGTGCCCTAGAGTAGATATACAGTATCTTCAGCATCTGGAGTAGAAACCAACCCCTCAGGTCCTCCTGGACCCTTGAGTAGATCTGGAGATAACCGACCCAGGTATCCTCAGCATCTGGAGAGTAGATAGATATACAGTATCTTCAGCATCCTCCATCTCAGCATCTGGAGTAGGAACCCCTCGGATCCCCCTGGACACTAGAGTAGATATACAGTATCTTCAGCATCTGGAGTAGGAACCCTTCAGATCCCCCTGGACCCAAGAGTAGCCCCGAAGGGGATCTGGACCCTGACAGTTTGGGACCCCCTTCCCCTATTTTCCAGCAGTACTTGACCCACCATTCTTCTGACTTAGCTGACATAAACATTCTGCTCTATCATTGCAGAAAGAAAATACATAGATAGTCCAATGTTGTAGAGAGGTTCTAATTTTTTTTTTGATTCCGAAGTTTCGTTTCAGCCTCACTATGTGTATAATAGCACAAATGGTTGAAGAGTATTCACTTTATACATGTCACGCACACCATGCACGTGCCTATCAGAGCTAAGTTGTTTCATATTGTGACAGGTAAGCTGGAATTGCACAACACATGGAGCCCACCCCCATGAGAGTTTCTGTCTGTTAAAGATCACACTGAATTTGATTTTTAAAAAAAAAAAAAAAGAAGAAGAAGAAAAAAAAAGAAAGAAAAAGAAACTGATAAAGAAAGAAAATGCAAGAAACAAGTCGCTTTGAAATTGAGTTTGACCGGGAACAAAGTCGTCCCTTCATATGATCTGTTTTCAGTGGTGTCTAATATGGGATACCTACATGTGTGACGCAAACAAGTGAGCAACTGGCTCCAGTCAGCAACAGATGAACTTGTTGAGACTTCTGTAGCTTTTTTTTCTGACCAAAAGAGAGAAAGAAAGAAACAAGAGAGGCAATATGCATGTTTTATCCTGCGTTAAAAATTTAAACGACTATGGCAAGTATCTTAGACATAACATTATTTCTTTCTTTGTTTGTACATAGAGGGTACATCAATAACAAAGATACCCCACCTTGCCATTTTTGCAATATCTTTGATGGGGGGAAAAGACTAACTCACGCGTACTCTCAGAGGGTCCATATATTCACACAAGCGCACAGACTCGCGTTCTCTCTCTGTCCCTCTCTCCCTGCCACAGAACCCATCTTTCCTAATCCATCCTTCCAACCCTACACACACACACACACACTCACACACACACACACACACACACACACAACTCTCCGTAGCCTGTACATGTGCACTAGCCCTGATAAAACACCAACAGCTCCTTCCTTTCCCATTCTGACAGAGGCAGATTCCTTATCCACTGTTGCTGAGCATTCTCACCCTAGGGTTCAGCACCCCACTTCTCTCTGTCTGTCTGTCTCCCCACCCCTAGCTTTGTCATTGGAAAAAGGAGAATGGGGCAGGGAGGAGCGAAAAAAAGGACGGTGGTGGTCTGTTCATACAGAGATGGTTCATGGCAGGTGTATTTTGGGACGGAAAAAGGTTAAGCAGGCACTTTACTTCCTTAAGGTACTGCTGCCACCCTTCTACTGTCATAATTCAGGAACCAGCGTATGAAAGGGGATGGGTGGAGTCAAGAGAAGGCATGACTGAAAAGCATATCTAACCAGTTTGCGAGTTAGTTGATCAGGATGGGGTTTAAAAAGAAAATGCATATTCCGTACATGTAGTTGCTAAAATCTACATAACATCATTTTGAGCTTTATCCTGCAATACTTTATTATCCCTTTTCTAAAATGATCCCCGGACCACATGTTTGAAAACAAAATTTTGAAATGATTTTTTTTTTCACTCAATTTATTTTGCAAGCAATTTCTATATTAAGAAAATTCCAGAAAAAGGAAAAAAAATTTGTGTGGGACTCACTATTTTTTTTCTCGACCACTATCTTGGGTCAAGGGCTGCAGTAAATGACATATATGACATATTATTTTATTTGACGCAAGCAGATTTAAGAATATTTTTCATGATTGGCGCTCATTTTCTGTCATTTTGTCCACAACATAAGAATAGTGATGCATTGTCAAAGTGTTCAAAAAAAAATCTGTATCAGCTGTGCTAGTTTTCACTTGCTTAATTCAGCATAAGTGATAGATGTTTACAGTTTTCCTCAACAAGATACATCCATAATAAGCCTATATTACCGCAACATTTAAAAAGAATTTATTTATCTATGATTGCTCCTCTTATTGATCCTCTTATTGATATCAATCATATTTAGCCTATGTTATTGCTACATTTAAAAAAGAATTTATTCATTTATGATTGCTCTTTGATTGAATATCAATCATATTTAGCCTGTATTACTGCCACATTTGAAAAAGAATTTTTTTCATTTATGATTGCTCCTCTGATTGGTTTCAAATCACATTAAAAGGCTGGATCTTCATGCTATACCACCTAGTATTTGTTACAATATTTGTGTATAATATGATGTAATAAATCACTTATCAGAGTGTAAGAGATTAACTCTGTATATCAGAATTTAAAGAAAACGTAAATTTAATAACGTTGAAAATCTTGCTGAAAATGATACTCACAGATTTACAGTCATTGCCAGTCATTGACGTCTGTTGGCAGCAGAAGGCTGAAAAGGTCTGATTTTTAAAAAAAACCATTCTGCAAAATGTGATCTTGCTACCACTTGTAATGGCTGACAAAATGCCGAAAGTGGAGGAATTTCATCCCTTGTAAAGAATTAGACAAAAGAGACAGAAGAGTGGATGAGAAAAGCAGGAATTAAAGTTCACAACAATAATAACAAACTAACAACAACAAACAGATAAACACAGAAATGGACAAATTAACTAGCGCAGAAGGCAAGGAAGTAATTTTTTCTAAAGGACCATCTCAACAGACAGAAATGAAAAAATTTAGGATGAAAAAACAAAACTCAGGATGCAACATAACATCACACACAACCAGACATACTTCATGCTTGATATATATAAATGCCAAAAGCAGTCCCAGTTTGTACGAATTCACATTTTATTATCACATCAAGGATGTTTCCAACAAGGGCTGATCTTTTCATCAGTGTCATCCATAGAGATATAACAGCTGTTTCATTGGAGACCATGAATGACTTGTCACTATCATTCACGCAGCTCCATCATCGCCATTATGAGCATTTGGACAACTGCTCCATTAAAATGGACATCATGATAACATCCTTGAAAATCTACAAGCTGTTGTTTTCATTTTTTTTTCAATGATTAAATTCTCAGGAAACCTTTTCTTTTTTTTTTTTTTTTTACAAGTCCACACAAAAAAAATGACCATCTTCAAAAACTTTTTGGAAAGCTCAATTGTTGCTGTTTCATTCCCTTTTTCATTTATATTCTCAGCAGAGCAAAGTTAATTTCAAACTGAATCCATTAGTTCACTCCACTGAGCAAACTTACTTTCAGATTGATACCATGGGTTCTCCCTATAGAGCAAACTCCATTTCAGACTAAAACCATTGGTTCACTCTCTTTCTCCACCTTCAGCTGGCCAGATGAGATGCAAGGCAGACCACCTGTAGCAGGACATTTTTTAAAAAAGTTTTTCTCTAAGTGACTAGAAAACAAAAATGCTTGTAGGGAATCGCCCATCTGAATGACTTCACATACTCGTGAAACAAATTCATTCCGCTGACTGTAGTAGACAAGCGACCCCAAAGTGTATCTGAAGAAAATGAGATCTGTGCAAACTCATGTTTACCGCAAAGCCTGACCAGCATGTTAGATTGATGCAAAGGTCAGGTAATAATTGCCGTGTCTCATTCATGAGGTCCTCTTTCCCTTTCATATCAATGGCTTTTTTTTTTTTTTTTTTTTAACTGTCTCATCTTTCATGCCATCTCAGTGGCATTTCATCCATGCCACTCATTCCACTAGCTCCCTGTCCACAGCCACAGCCTGGGTTGTCCCACCACAGCCCTGGCACTGGCAATCCACGACGAGCAGTCAATGTAAAATTGTCAAGAGGCAACCCACCAAAAAGGCAAATGCACTACTGCTGACTCACTTCGGTGGAGTTCAGTGGTGCCTCTTCTGATCCAATATATGCGGGATACCCACCTACTAAGCCCCCTACTGACAACAATATTTGCTTAGTCACAGAGCCAGCATTCCCTCTAGAATGCACCACCATATGATGTCCATCTAACGACAGTCCCTGTGACCTCACAGCTACCGTCAGACTCGACACAAACTTCACCAAGGGCACTGATGTGCAAGGAAATTGAAACTGAGGTCACCATGACAGCATTGTATGAAGGGCCACAGAATCTGACACATTTATTCTTTTATGGTGACAGACGAGGATGATGAAGATGATGTGACAGAATTCCATTCTGGTCTGAGACTGCATGACACTGTGTTACTTTCATGATTTATCCCAGCATCAACCATGCCTGAGGGATGCAGACACCTGCTGTGTTAGACAGGAAATTTGAGCTACACCCCTTTTACGTGGATGAAACTCGACTGTGTTGGTCCCAGTCTTCCCAGCAAGCCCATAGCAAACTCAGCTCTGGGTAGGACCTGGTTGGGGCAGAAAAATCCCAGATCCCACAAATCAATGGCTCTGATGGGAATTGAACCCACAACCTCCCAGTCTGGAGTCTATGATGTTAACCATTGCACCATGGTGACTGGTGTTTCTTTGTCAATTTTTCAAGTTATTTGTTTATGCAGCTGTGGCCCCTGCATCAAGGTCTAGATGTGGTTCAGTGAATATGTCGGGAGACAAAAAAAATTTCCATGATAAAACTGAAACTTTATGTTAGAAATGACTCTCTCATTTTCACATTCTTACCATTTTTTGGTTGTTGTAGTTTTGGTGGGTGTGGATTTTCTTCATTTCAACAGCAAACAAAAAATACAAATCATTGAAATGTAATATAAGATCATCATTCAATATAAAATTCAAATACGATAAACAAAAACTAACATCCCGTTTTTGAGAACACATGTTTTTTTTCCTGCCACTGAACATTTTACAGTTTCCTGGGTATACATAACTGCAGTAACATGTAAGAATGTATATTGATACACAGTGGAATTGCCAGCAATGAGTAAATCAAGCACCAAACAATTTTTCTCATAGGCCTGAACCGCCTTGCCTTTCATGCATAAATATGGAACAAAAACTATTTCAATTGTTATTATCAAACCAACATGTCAGTCTGCATCCTGTGAAAGTAATTAAGTACATCTGTACTCTGGATTAATTGAAATTCTTTTAAAGATGCTGGAACCTGTAACTGCTTTATTTATTTTTAGTATTTTTTTTTTTCCATCCTTACAAAAAAAAAAAAAAAAAAAAAAAAAAAAAAAAAAAATTGCAGTTTCTGTACCTAATACCATAAGAGTCATAAAATGATCAAGATCTGCAATAGTATCTCATGTTGACCACAAAACCTCTGCTAATGGACAATTGTTTGTCCAAGGGCTATTCTTCATACAAACTCTTGTTTACAGATTTGTGCATGCAGTTCGGTACCCAAGATATAGCGTGTGGTTGTTTTTCTCTCCCCCGCACCCCCCACCCCCTCGTTTTGAGGATGACAAGAAAAAGGACAGGGTGGGTAGGTGGAGGGGGAAGGAAAAGAGGGGGAATGGATGGATGGGTTAAGGGCGGAGAGGATGAACTGGAGGAGGTGGTTAGATCGGAAGGTGGGAGGGAACAGAGATGAAGATTATGCTTTTAATGTGACTATGACTGTGTGTGTGTAGACGTGTGTGTGTTAGTGTTTGGGCACTGGTGCAGGCGAGTTGGTGTTTTTATGTATTGTTTTTATAATCTACGTAATGTTATGGATTTAATGTTTATTTCGTTTGTGTGTGTGTGTGTGTGTGTGTGTGTGTGTATGGGTGGTAGTGGTGGTGGTGAGTGTTGATGTATATATATAAATACATACACTAACAAAGGCTTTTATGTAATGATTTATAATGTCTTTTTGTAATGTCTTACGTACTGGTGAAATGATGTGGAGCAGAAAAAAAATTTCCAATGGACAATAAAAAAAAAGTTAACTTGAATTGAATTGAAATGAACAGAAGATTGCAGACTGTCAGACGGTAAGGTGGGTGTGAACAGAGAGGAAGATATACAGACTGTCAGATGGGAAAGGTGGGTGTGAACAGAGAGGAGGAAGATATACAGACTGTCAGATGGTAAGGTGGGTGTGAACAGAGAGGAAGGGAGATATACAGACTGTCAGATGGGAAGGTGGGTGTGAACAGAGAGGAAGGGAGATATACAGACTGTCAGATGGTAAGGTGGGTGTGTGACAGAGAGGAAGAGATATACAGACTGTCAGATGGGTGGGTGTGAACAGGTGGGTCAGATGGTAAGGTGGGAACAGAGAGGAAGGGATATACAGACTGTCAGATGGGAAGGTGGGTGTGAACAGAGAGAAGGGAGATATACAGACTGTCAGATGGTATGGGAGTGAACAGAGAGGAAGATATACAGACTGTCAGAAGGTGGGTGTGAACAGAGAGGAAAATATACAGACTGTCAGATGGGAAGGTGGGAGTGAACAGAGAGAGGAAGATATACAGACTGTCAGATGGGAAGGTGGGTGTGAACAGAGAGGAAAATATACAGACTGTCAGATGGGAATGAACAAAGAGGAAGATATACAATACAAATTTCAAAAAAAAAGGAAAAAAAAAGCTCAGGGCTCACTCTTTCACTACGCATGCATGAAATTCATTCTGGCACGCTTTCCAAAAGGAGAGGTGGGGGGGGTGATGGCAAGAGGAGGGAGGAAAAAAGAGATGAATCTTTTCCTTCACATCTTTCACTAAACCAAAGCTGAACAGGGGCCAGTTTCTGATGAGATGTGAGCAACAATGGCAGACGACGTAAGTAAAGCTAATGTAAAGCATTAACATGAATAGTCAAAACTGTGACAGTGTACAGGAATGAATCAATCCATACCATCTCACACAGGAAACGATTCTTCTCACGAAAAGGCAGTGCGCAGCCTTGACACCAAACAAGCAGCAGGAACTGCCTAAAATGTTGTCATAAAAGAAACAAACGGGAAAATTCTCTTCAGAAAACAAGGGGGAATGATACTGAACACTCTCTCTTGAAAACCAACCTGTCTGGATCTTGCTTGCTTTCAGCTTTTCAAAAATGTAATCAAACTATATGCACCCCCTGGATTTTGATACTGTCACATCACAGAGCAAATGTCTAACAAGGAAAATAATACTTGCAATGAGGTCATCATGATTCATAACTTCCAAGCTAATCTCCAGAAGTCTGAGTGAATTGAACATAACAGTCAATACACACGAAGAAGCAGCAGTGATTTTTATCACAAACATGATTTCAACACAAGAAATAAACATTGTAAAAATAAAAGAATGTGTTCAATTTACAAACAAAAGCCAAACACAATTTAAGGCAAGATTGCAATTCGCCAGCTACTGGCAGTATCAACAATGTTTCATGCGTAGTTTCAGGCCTGCACATAAGCCTGCTTCTTTTCTTTCTGGGATTTTGATCTAGCCGTGACACACTGAATGTTCTTGATTTACATAAGCTGACTGACATAATACAAAGAGTATGTCGTTGATAGGAGAAAACAGCCCTAACATTTGTGAGACAATCTGTCTTGTAAATTCAGGTATGAATGTGCAAAAATCAATGCCCATTCAAACTTCCGTGACCTTTTCCACGCTTTTGTGAGCTTTCTGGGGGAGTATATGACCATAACAGTTTGGCAAGAAACCCAAAATAAAGTTTGAAAAATGCGGAAGTCCAAGTCATAATCGTCTCCCTGTATTACACCCTGCTACCCACAAAAACACCCAACCCACCTGAAATCAGCTCAATTGTTATGACAATAATAAAAAAGGATTTCTTTATTCAGTAATTCAGCAATTTATGACTGAAGAATTCTGTTACAAATAAAGGCAAGTTTCACTCATGAAAACTTAAAAACAGCTTATTCATACCAAAATATCATCTAACTTACTGTGTAAAAATAAAATCTATGCAGTCAGTTCAACTCGATTAAAACCCTGGATCCCAACAGGGGTCCCTTCAATTTCTGAAAACATTTCACAGGAACCATTATTCTTTTACATAACAATTTATCATTGGCAACAATGGCATGTGAAACAATCCTGGTAATGCATCTATCGATAATTCTGTGCATCAATTTCCCTCCACATACATCAAGAGAGCCTTGTGCATGGATGCACTGGTCAGTTACAAGGCGTGCACATTGATCAAGAAAGGCAATGAACGTGCAGCTATGTTTCCCATATTGACCTGACACCATTTTCTTCAACACTTTGTTACTCTTCCATTTGAAGAGATGCATGCAAGTTTGAGGTGGTGGGGGGGGGGGGGGGGGGGGGGGGGGGGGGGAGGCTAAAAAGGGTGAGAGGGAGGTTCCAGGGCTGATGATCCTAACATGGGAGAAAGGAGACTGCATGATGATCCTAACATGAAAAGAAACTGTGAGAGAGAGAGAGAGAGAGAGAGAGTGAGCAAATCAGTGCATGCCTGTCTGATTTAAGGCAAAATCACAATACCCCACTCCACTGAAGAAGTGTTTGTCCGTCATCCACGTCTGTTCTAATTCCCAGTCTCCAGGGCAATATGGCACATGTAGCATGTTCCCTGACAGAGTTCATAGGACATCCAGAGACTAGAGACGTTAATACTTCCTCCACAGACACAAAAAATAATGCTTATACATGACTGTCCATAGTCTTGCACCTGAACAGAATGACAAGCAGCTGAGAATCATGGATGGTGAACGGAGAGAGAACAAAAACACACACACACACACACACACACACACACACACACACACACACACAGGCAAGCTGGGTATAACAGCACAGCCATACAAAGTTATCATCTGTTGGGAGCTGGCTTCAGATTATAGGTTCATCTGATACAATCAGCAGTGTGACTTTGTTGTTTTGTTTGTTTTTTGTTCATTTGTTTGTAGCTGTGTGTGTGTGTGTGTGTGTGTGTGTGTGTGTGTGTGTGTGCGCATCATATGTGTGTGTGTGTGTGTGTGTGTGTGTGTGTGTGTGTGTGGTAGGTTTCAGTCTCTGACAAGATCCTAGCTACAATGAAAACCAATCATCTGCCCAATCAAAATGAAAATCTGCATGTATGAGACAAAACATCTAAGCTCATGTGCACACACAAACGTGCACAAATGTGCATACATACATACGTACATACACATACATTTGAGATAATGAAAAAGGTGGAGATAATTTCAGCAAATTACCTTGGCCAGTAATTAGTCTCTATCTAAAACCAGATAAACAAGCACACACACACACACACACACACACACACCACATTAGTCAAACTTTTCTTTTCAAATTTCCCCAAGTTCCTTTCACAGACCTTTCACTTTTACCTGCGACAATGAAAGGGAGAGAAATAGGCTTGGAAGAAAAAGGTGGTGTTCTGGATTTGATCGGTCTACTCTAACAACTGCGGAACATTTTACACTTTGAAAATTGTTAAAAACTATAACGTTTAAAAGAAAAAGACAAGGCGGTATGACAACATCAAGGAGCAGGCAAGCCTGTCCTTTACTAGTTCTCAAAGTGTCGCAGAGAACAGTACCAGAGGGAGAGAGAGAGAATCATGACTCTGCAGTCATGCCTCTTCAGCTTCTGCTCTTAAGTTTCCTGGCAAACGATGCTAAAAGTATTCTAAAAATAGTAAAATGACTGTGACCTTTTACACAGATGGGTTCCTTCTGGCTTCTTGAAATTTCCTCCCCCTTGCATTCATACACACACATGCACACACACACACATGTAGATAATGCATGCTTGTAAAAGCATATATCCGTACCTGCCACAACTTAAGCAACATATCATGAGAGCATTTTCTTCAGCGTCGGACCAACTTCTGGCACTCGAAAACAACAATGTCCTGTCCAGCAGCAGAGGTAACAATACAAAATGCCAAAACTCCACAATTTCAGCACAAATATGCAAACAAACAAAAAATGGATAAGTAACGTAGGCTATAATACAAAAATCAATCAGCAAACACATTGTAAGTTAAATAAAAGAAAAAAAAACACACACAAAAAAAAAACATGTAGAACTGCAGAAAAAAATTGCAAGTTCATCGGATTTGAGGGTCAGAAGAACTTGGTCTCTATGTGTTGCGTAGTCCTAAAGCCTGCTCCAATTCCAGTCGTCGCTGGTTTACCTGAATGACAAAGTTTTCATGAAAATTAGGCTTAAAGTTCAGGCATGATACTACAAGAAATGAAAAAAAAAAAAGGAGGAAATTTGTAAAATGAAGGTAGGGAGGGGGGATCATTTTCCAAAATTTTTGTAAAAGAAGTGGGGAATGAGCTTAGGGAGTAGGTAGGGGCAGAAAAAGACGTAACATCACATGTTCATAATACAGTGTTGTGAATATTTCAATGAACTATTTCCATGCTGTCTTGCAACTTTTTTTTTTTTTCAGCAGACCAATTTCAGTTTCAGCAATTGGCACTAAAAAAAATCTGGCAGACTTTCCATCGAATGTAGAGGCAGTTCATTCCTGATGTGGATGGCTTTTTTGTTGTTGTTGTTTTTTTTCTGAAAATACAGCTGCATAAATCAGTGTCCCTAGCTCTGCAATTCATATTCATGGCAACCCTCACTAACACATGTAAAGCTTGTTGCTCACTCAGAGAGGCCAAACTGACCGACTTAGAGGAACAGAACCACAAAACACAAATGAGAATAACCCTGATGTTGATTCTATGTCTCTTGTGTTCAATCTTCATGACATGTAGTCCAGTGGATGGATTACAACCCCTCTGAACAAAAAAAGTCAACAGTAGTAATGGTTGCTTGACTTGAGGTGATACTCTTCCATTCCCCTGACGCTCATCTCTGCTTCTTTCCATGGTTCTGAACTTCTAGTTGTGGGTTTAGATCTCTTGAAACGGATTTGAAAAATATCGAAAATGAAGTGATCTGCCCCTGACTCTTTCACAGGCATACTTATTTTACACATAATATACACTAAAACACACTCTTGCTGACTCATGTGCATGGGGGCACACACACACACACACACACACACACACACACACACACACACACACACACACACACAAACAAATGTAGCAAAAATCTGGATCCACTTTATGCAGTTAGATTTGAATAATAAAACAAAACTGAAATTAGCTCAGTTTAATAACAACAAACAAAAAAAAAACGGGGAAAAATTCTAAATGATTCAATGACTGTGTGCAGAGAGAGCCAACTAGACCACTCAGTCCAATCTGTGGCACCATCCTGCACAAACTGATGGCACTGGACCAACAATCCCACAAACTCTGTACCTACACCAAACAACAAACCAGCATGCTCTGTACCTACACCAAACAACAAACCAGCACTCTGTACCTACACCAAACAACAAACCAGCATGCTCTGTACCTACACCAAACAACAAACTGTTGTCACCTCAAAACAACACCACCCTGTACCTAAACCAAACAACAAAACTGTCGTCACTTAAACAACAACCTAACACCTTCTGTACCTAAACCCAACAACAAACTGTTGTCACCTAAACAATAACCCAACACCTTCTGTACCTAAACAAAACCACAAACTGTCGTCACCTAAACAACAACCAACACCTTCTGTACCTAAACCAAACAACAAACTGTCATCACCTAAAAAACAACACCTGTACCTAAACCAAACAACAAAAACTGTCGTCACTTAAACAAACAACACCTTCTGTACCTAAACCCAAACAACAAACTGTTGTCACCTAAACAACAACACCTGTACCTAATCCAAACAACAAATTGTCGTCACCTAAACAACAACCTAACACCTATACCTAAACCAAACAACAAACTGTCATCACCTAAACAACAACCCAACGCCTTCTGTACCTACACCAAACAAGAAACTGACATTACCAAAACAACAACAAGACACACTTTCTATACCGAAACCAAACGATGAATTGACATCACCTAACCAACAACACAACACCACCTGTACCTAAAAAAAAACAAAAAAAAAAACTGAGATCACATGACCAACACGTTCCTAAACCAAACACCAGTCGTTGACCCCACCACTGACCTTGCCGTAGAAGTAGCGGCATACAGCTTCTTGTGCCCAGGGCTGGAAGAAGAAATCGGCGCGGCCGCTCCTCTTCCGGGTTCCCCACAACATCCGTCATTGTCTGTACAATAAACAGCATTCTCTGACCAGGTGAGTCAAGAAAAAAACACCAAAAAATTTTTTCAATCAATAGTTTGACAATTCATCCACTCTCTTACACCACACACACACCTCCTCCCTCATGTGACAACTAATGATGTTGCTAAATTAAAAATGAGTCAAATCATCAGAGTGTAGACAATTCAGCTGTGACTGAAATCACCTGGAATAACGGTCACACAGGTGAACCAGTGATGCTGAGTAAGCTTGGATGTGCTCAGTCATCACAGAGCAGAGCTGCCAAAGCCTCAAAAGTGAAGTATTTTGATGTCTTAAGTGTAGTATTCCAAATGTAAGCATAGCACTCGTATGCCATGCAACAATTCAGACTCAAAGGCACTTTCAGTCGCACTTCTCTTGTCACACGACATGAAGGTGAACTAAGAAAAGGAAATCTGCCTGTTTATCACATGATTATGACTTGACTTCCAAAAAATCGAATGTCCGACAATGAAACCAGTCTATAAGGTGGCAAAAACCATGGTTGTCTGTAGCGATTTTTCCTCTGCTTTTTCTTCCTTTCCCACTGAACTTCACCTTTTTTTGACAAAATTGGCCAACAGTCTAAAGATCTACGTTGATGTTTACGCCGCCACTAAGTCCGTGAAGCTTTCTCTCTCTTTTCATTTTTTTCATTTTTGTGTTTCAATATAACATTTCATTGTAAAGTGTATTAACGTAGCATTGTCACCAAAATCATAGCATGGTACAGCACAGCACTTGACAGCTATAGGTGAGCGATCCCCATGATCAGTCACAATCATCAGTAACATACAGACAGACATGAATAGTCGCAATCATCAGTAACATACAGACAGACATGATCAGTCACAATCATCAGTAACATACAGACAGACATGATCAGTCACAATCATCAGTAACATACAGACAGACATGAATAGTCGCAATCATCAGTGACATACAGACAGACATGATCAGTCACAATCATCAGTACATACAGACAGACATGATCAGTCACAATCATCAGTAACATACAGACAGACATGAATAGTCGCAATCATCAGTGACATACAGACAGACATGATCAGTCGCAATCATCAGTAACACACAGACGGGACATGATCAGTCACAATCATCAGTAACATACAGACAGACATGAATAGTCGCAATCATCAGTAACCTACAGACAGACATGATTAGTTGCAATCATCAGTGACATACAGACAGACATGATCAGTCACAATCATCAGTAACATACAGACAGACATGATCAGTCGCAATCATCAGTGACATACAGACACAGACACATGATCAGTCGCAATCATCAGTGACATACAGACAGACATGATCAGTCGCAATCATCAGTGACATACAGACAGACATGATCAGTTGCAATCATCAGTGACATACAGACAGACATGATCAGTCGCAATCAACAGTGACATACAGACAGACATGATTTAGTCGTAATCATCAGTGACATACAGACAGACATGATCAGTCGCAATCATCAGTGACACACAGACGGACATGATTAGTCACAATCATCAGTGACACACAGACAGACATGATCAGTCACAATCATCAGTAACACATACAGACAGACATGATGATCAGCCACAATCATCGGTGACACACAGACATGATCAGTGACAATCATCAGTAACATACAGACAGACATGATCAGCCACAATCATCGGTGACACACAGACATGATCAGCCACAATCATCGGTGACACAGACATGATCAGTCACAATCATCAGTGACACACAGACAAACATGATCAGTCACAATCGTAAGTGACACACACACGGACATGATAAGTCACAATCATCAGCGACACACAGACATGATCAGTCACATTCATCAGTGACACACACAGAGACATGATCAGTCACAATCATCAGTGACATACACACAGACATGATAGGTCACAATCATCGGTGACACACAGGTGTGATCAGTCACAATCATCAGTGACACACAGATATGATCAGTCACAATCATCAGTGACACACACACGCATGATCAGTCACAATCATCAGTGACACACAGATATGATCAGTCACAATCATCAGTGACACACACACAGATGATCAGTCACATTCGTCAATGTCACACAGATATGATCAGTCACAATCACCAGTGACACACATATGATCAGTCACAATCACCAGTGACTCACAGATATGATCAGTCACATTCATCAATGACACACACTGACACAGACATGATCAGTCACAATCATCAGTGACACACAGACAGACCCATGCACTTTATGCTCCATCCACTGCCAGACTTTCTCACAAACATAGGTGTGACTCCGATTTGCAGTTTTTTTTCATGGAAAGTTTTTTTTTTTTTTACTCTTACAGTATCCCAAGTTATCTAACCCCTAGAAAATGAGTATAGCAGTCTATGAAACTTTGGTAGTTTAAATGTCAACGAAGCACCTAAGCAGGGTTGCTGCCTAAAAACTGCTCACTGAAGGAAGAAGGGGAAAAACCAAAGACCATATTCATCACAGACATCAGTCTGAACTTGTTTCTTAACGCACTGATTAACCAGAATAACAGTTAACTGTAGATCAATTTAAGCTCTCAAACACAACTCCCTTCATAAAAAAAAAAGTAAAACATTATACAAAAGGATGCAGACACAGCATTCCTGGTAGGTTGTCGCTCCTGTGAAAGATATTACAATTTTTTGACTGCCCATCATCATCCTCTATTACATCATATGTATTCTTCATGCTCCGAAAAACCCACACCCACCACACCCAGCTCTCCTACTGCGCCAACCTACAGTACCATCAGATCCCCGAAGATCCACACACACCACACCCATCCCTCCTACTGTGCCATCCTAGAGTACCATCAAATCCCCAATGATCCACACCCACCACACCCAGATCTCCTACTGTGCCATCCTAGAGTACCTTCAGATCCCGTGTCTGGGAGATGAGCCAGTTGTTGAGGAAGGCCTTGGGGTCCCGTGCAAAGCTGAGGAAGAAACTCGCGATTGGTCTTCAGCTGGTTGATCGTCTCCACTGTTTCATTGATCTGATGGCACAGAAAACAAGTGGTTTTTGTTTTCATTTTGGTTTAAGTTTTTTTTTTTTTTTTAAATGTTCTTCTGCACATTCCTTTCTTCTGAAGCTTTTTCTTTTTGCTCTTGCTTTCTATCACCCTCACAGGCACAGTTCTCTGTTCTTACAGTCGTGCAAGTTGCATTTATAGATGAGTAAGTGTGACTGTAATCCAGGCTCTTGGTCACTACTGTAAAAGGTAAGAGACAATTGCATGGTGTGTATCACTATCCACCCACATCCCCGGTAGGACCAGAAAACCACTAACAAATCACAGAACGTTAGAAAAACATGACAATATAATCGTGTCAAATGCAGAGGGGTCTATTCTAGGAACAAAGCATGAATGAACTGGCCAAGTATAAGGCAGCATCACGCTATCATTCAACACATACCACTAGCTGATCCATTTTTACATCCACTGTAGTTTTCATCTCACATACATCCCACTCCATTTTTCCTTAAGAACTTCTATCAAAAACAAATCCTCTTGACTTGGCTTGCACAACATTCCTTTTCGTCTCTATTTCACAAAGACATTGTTTCAGCCAGCTGCCGTGGCGAAGCGGTTAGCATTAACTCCTGGCTGGGAGGTCGTGAGTTCAAATCCCATCAGAATCATGTGAGTTTTTCTGCCCCGACCGGCTCCTAACCAGAGCTGAGTTTGCTGTGGGCTCAGTTGGGAAGACTGGGACCACACAGTCGAGTTTCATCCACTTCATGGATGCATTTCTGAGAGTGTTGCTCAAATTTCCCTGACCAACACTGCAGGTGCCTTTATCTCTTGGGCCTGGTGATGATGCTGGATATATTATGAAAGGAAGCTTAGAGTACAGCCCTGTCATGTAGTCTCAGACCGAAATGGAAATCCGTAGCATCATCTTAATCATCCTCATTCTCATCGATCAGCATTTTAACTCTCTTGACAAAGCGCGCGCCCGCTAGCGCCCGACCGGAAATCACACAGCCAAAAGGCTCAGCGCCTGCCAGTGCCCGGTAAAAACACGTGGCAACAATGGGCGCCACCAGGTTTCTCGTAAAAAAGGAAGTCTTGCGAGAACGTGACTTCCTTCTTCCTGTAGCCATTTACTTCTGTTTGCAAAAAAAAAAAAAAAACAAGTCGATACCTGCCATGGTTCTCGTGTTATGAATTTTTAAAGTTTTGTGGTCGAAATGCGTTTTTCACCATGGCTAACCTTGATTTCTGCCGTTCTGTAATGAGATTTAGTGATAAAGATACTGTGATTTGTAGGATTTACGGCATAAGACTTCGTGAAAGTGTTGGGTGATGAAGCTTAGAGTGACCTAGATTTCGACTGGGATGAGATTCGAGATATGATGAACAATAATTCAGAAAAAGTTCTGAAGAAGAAGATTTTTTTTTTCCCCCCGAGTAAATAGCTCATGTGACATTCTTCAAACTTATGATATAGCAACATACCTATTCCTAGGAATTTTTAAAATTATTTTCATTTCATTATTTCCTTTCCTGTCTTTTAAATTAATTTTTAAATTGGGAAACCATGTTCAAATTACGGAGTTACTTATCTTGCCGATGGTTTTCGGCGTAACTAAGCTCAGGTAAGTGCATACTGAAGAGGGTTAAAAAAAAAAAGTCTCAAATTCTGTGGCCCTTTATGCCCTGTTCTCATGGTGACCTCAGTTTCAATGTGCCCTCCACGTGCAGCCTTGGTTTGCTTCTATTGGGGTCACCGTATCGGCGAGTCCATGGGAGCTGTCGTTGGATGGACGTGGGTGGCGCCCTCCAGAGGAGAGCTCACTCACATCAGCTCCGCGACTATGCAGTTATTGTCATCAGTATGGGGCTTAGTAGGTGGTGTCCTGCGTATGTTAGATCAGAACAGGTGCCACTGAACACCACCGAAGTGACTCGGCAGCAGTGCAGTGTCTCCTCCGGTGGGTTGCCTCTTGATGACTTGACACTGACTGCTCCCTGTGGATTGCTGGTGCCGGGGCTGCAGTGGGGCTTGCCAGGCTGTGGCTGTAGACGGGGTGTCAGAATGAGCGGCATGGGTGCACTGCCTCTGAGGTGGCGCAGAGGTTGGGACAGCAAAAAAAAAAAAAAAAAAAAAAAAAAAAAAAAAGACGTTGTTTCATGGACAACTGTTTATGTTTTTCCTTGGATCCCAGCTGACAATAATATAGAGCTCCTGGTCCACAAATTGCCATAAAAACAATAATAACCAACCAAAACCCAAATGTAAACTAAAGCTTTTGTTGACAATTATTTTTGTCTGGTTTATCAACCCACACTATGTGTCTTATCAATCATTTTGATCTGGTTCATCAACCCACACCATGTGACTTACGACAGTCTAAAGCTTTTGTTAACGATCATTTTCATCTGTTTTATCAACCCACACTGTGTCTTACCAATCATTTTTATCTGGTTCATCAACCCACACTATGCGTCTTACCAATCATTTTTATGTGGTTTATCAACCCATACTGTGTGTCTGCCCAATCATTTTTATCTGGTTTATCAACCCACTCTATATACTGTCTTACGACAGTCTAATGCTTTTGTTAACGATCACTTTAATCTGGTTTATCAACCCACACTATGTGTCTTACAACAGTCTGATACTTTTGCTAACAATCATTTTCACCTGGTTTATCAATCCACACTATGTGTCTTACGACAGTCTAATGCTTTTTTTAACAATCATTTTCACTTGGTTTATCAACCCACACTATGTGTCTTACGACAGTCAGATACTGTGGACAGGGAAAGATGAACACAACGTGAAGGAAATTATTCACTCTGCACCACTTACGTTTTCAAACCATCTCTTTGAGTACAGTCCTCTCGACTCATATATGATGACATCATAGGTGTCAATCCCCTTCAAACCCAGTTCTTTCTCGAATGAAGTATCAGCCACATCTTTCTGTTTCTATAAGAATTTAAGGAGTCTGTAATCTCTGGCATTTCAAAGCATAGGAAGAGCAGTGCACTCTTTACATATTTCAGTGACAGCTTTAAGGAGTTGTTTCTGGTTCCAAGCACTATGGATTAACCTGTTTTCTGACAGTTTTTTTTTTCTTTTTTGATTCTTTCAGTGTTTCTTACCAATGACAGACCTGTTTACCCTAAATTTGTGTACCAGTAATATTTCAGACAAAAAAAATGTAATTTGAAAAAAAAAAAAAAAAAAAAAAAAAACGTAATCTTCATAAATGCAATACTTTTGCAACTTTTGAAAATTTGAAGAGCCAGCCATTGGCGCATAAGACCGCTTTGACGCCATCGTTGACAAGGTAAAAGACACAAGGCACGCTTGGAAATGTCTTTTTGACTGCTCTTGACCGAAACGGTAGCAGATGAAACTTCGCATTTAACAATTTTCTTTCTTTGATTTTTATCCTGTAATTTTTTTTTTTGGGGGGGGACCGTAATTCCCATAATTTCTATTTTTTCCCGTAAAAATTACAGCAAAATTGTAAAGGTAAACAGGGCTGCAATGATCATATTCCATCTGTTCACAATGACATGTTCTTTAGTCACACATAATCAGAATTAAGAAATGCAAGAAATTACGACTATAAAACAAAACAAAAGGATTGGGAGGGACAGATGAAAGGAATACCTACTTCTTGAATTTTCATTTTCTTTCTAAAAAAAAAAAAAAAAAAAAAAAGGATATATGGATAAAATGGGAAGGACTCTTACCTGGGATGTAACTCCAGCATAAACAAAGAGACAGACTGAGAAAATATCTGTTTTTGAAAAAAAAAAAGGGTTTAAAATAAGATGGTCAAAACACTGAACAAAATCATTAATCATGTTTACACACACACACACACACACACACACAAACACACACACACACATCATGAGATTTACGCGGTCTCACACATTAATCACACACACACACACACACACACACACACACATCATGAGATTTACGCGGTCTCCACAGGTGGCAGAATTTAGTTGATAATTCACCTTGGTTTCTAAGCTTGCAATTTCTTGTTGACTGTGGGCAGACAGCAGAAAAGAATTCATCTGCTGCTTCAGCGTATCATCCTGAGGAAACAGGAAAAAAAAAAAATTATCAGCTGTCAGCAAAGTTTCTGTGAAGCACGGCGAGTACATCATGACAATACTGAGACAAAACATCCTCCACCATCAACTTACAATACTGAGACGCAACCTCAACTTACATAGTTACAATACTGAGACATCATCCATCATCAACTTTCAATACTGAGACTCAACATCATCCCTCCCCAGTGAGTGCAACCTTGCCGTTGGTTGGGGAGCTTGCGTGTCTCCCTGAGAGCTATGCTGGCGGGAGATTCGTCTCCTGGTAGGGCCACCAGACAGATCAAAGGGTAGAGACCAGACAAAGAGCACTCAACTGGCCCTCCAGGTTGGGGGTTTGAATGGGGCTAACAACCTGGCCCTAGAAAACAAACTTTGTTACAGAAACCGCAATGACATTCTCTGAGAATAGCATGGTTGGGGAAGAGTTCTCTCTAGCACAGCCCATGACGCGAGCTGGTGAAAGCCTTCAGGAAGCCAGTGCGCCGACAACTCTTCTGATGACCAAAGCCAAGACCAGGATAGGGACCTGGAACATCGGGGTTGGGCTGGGTTATCTCTGTGATGGCCCATTTTTGGAGGAGGAGTTGTAGGACTTCCAGGCGAAGAGCTTCCTCCACCTGGCCTGGGGGGGGAGGGAGCGTTGGGGGAGGGAGGGGGAGAACGCATGAAGGTAGAGCATTCGTGGGCCCAAGGTAGGCGAAACCCTTCCTGTAAAACCACCACTATCCAGGGGTTGAGGCCCATACATCTCCACTGGTGGGCATGCCGGAGAAACTGCCCCCCAGGGGGGCCGATGGTCCGAGTGGGGGTGGGGGGATAGGGTGGAGGGGTTGTGATGGAAGGATTGTGCCTGATCCAAGTCCCCCCCGGGTGACTCTCCTAGTTATCGCCATGGCCGTGATTGTTGGCCGAACCGAAAATTTCTGTTGGGGAGGTTTCAGTTTTGGCCTAGGAGAGGTGTGGGGGCGCTTGGCGGGTCCTGCGGTGTGAGATGGTGCCTGCCTGGGATACGGTCTGGGTCTGGCGGAGGCAGGGTAGGAATGCACTGGGGTCCTAGCAAGGCGTGGCTGAGGGCTAGGCGCAAAGGATGCTGCCTGCTTGCGTTCCTCGACAGCTTGTGATATGGTAGCAGTGGACTAGTCGCCAAGGAGCGACTGGTCCTGGCCTGGGATGCACCACAGGGACGCCTTGAGCGCTGAGGTGAGAGTGGACCGTGCTAGCACGGCATCTCTCACTACCAACAGGCAATTAGTGGCTCCTGGCTGTGCTGTCCGCCGCAGCCAAAAGGTGATGCGAGATCCTGCTGACCAGGTGTCGCATAAAAGGATCACTGAACAAGCGAGAGTCCGTCTCTTGGTGTGTCTCGGAATCCTGAGTCCACAGACACTGGGACGGCGCCGTCAGCCGCCGGCCAGAGCACCTCCGCCCCCGCCGGCAGGAGCACCTCCGCCCGCTGCAGGAGCATGCCAAGTAGGCATGCCCAGCAGTGGTGTGTAGGATGCCCATCCAGGCTACCCGGTTCCCATCCTTTAAGGCCTTAAAGGAGATGGAGCCCGAAGTATGGGGGGCCGGTTGGGGATCAGGCGACAATCTGCTTGGGAAATGCCAAACTCCCTGGCTGCAGGATTGTCTGTGAATAATAGGAGGTGACTGGGTGCCTTCTGCGGACCCTGAGGAGGGTGTCGACGGTGACCGCATTAGGCGCCGGGGAGAGGTCTTGCCCTGGCGGGGGGATGGCAGCGCACCTCTGGCGCGAGTTGCCGGACCTTCTCAAAGTGATATGATGGACTGAGGCGCAACGATCCTGGGTTTAGATCGTTGGGCTGGGGGTGGCCTGACAATCTCGGGGAACGCCAGGAGATCGTCAGAGGGTGGGACATCCCTCGTCATCAAGCTCGTGAGACATCCCTTGTCACCAAGTCTGGTTGAAACCATTCAATGGTGCGCACGTGATACAAGGAGGAGAAGAGTTCATCCTCCTTGGCGTCCTCAGCCTGTAGGGGGTCGTCTTCCTGGGAAGGTTGAGAGGGACTTTCCTCAGAAGGCAACTGCGTGGGTGCATGAGGGTCCCGCCCTCATTGGGTTGAGGGGAGGGGAGGGGCAGGGGGGGGGGGGGGGCGGAGGGGGAGGGGGGGTCCCTCATGGCTCTCTGCTCGGCAGCCAGACTAAGGTGGGGGAGCCCCGCCTGCTGATCGAACAGCGCCCAAGACGGGAGACCAAGGTCGACCCAGGTAGATGAGGCTGGGTGCCACATGCAGGGTTCACACAGATGTGACCAAACAAAATTCCATACTTTTTCCAGACTTTTCCCAGCCTTTTCATAATTTTTCCAGACCACAGAATGTGTGTGTGCGTGCACCTCTGTATGTGATAGTGTTAGTGTGTGTTTGTGTGTGAGAGATATGGTCAGGTCAGGTCAGGTAATTAGGACACTAGGCCTCGCGGCCTCTCAACTGTCCTTTCATTTTAATTTGGATATACAACATGTCTGAGTACTTACAAGCAATGTGCTCTCCATTCAATTTTGTATTCAAATTTTGACAGTTTTGGATAAGAGAGAGAGAGAGAGAGAGAGCGTTAGAGACTCTATGAGTGTGTATGTATGTGTCTAAAAAATAGGCCAGTGTATCGCCCTTGGGCCCTTTGATTTTCTCTACCCCCCCCCCCCATCCCATTCAATGCATGACGTATCCCAAACTGAAGTAAAAAAAAAAAAAAAAAAAATCACCGTTTCTTCAATGTAGAACTCATCTTTCACAATCCTTGGGCCGAAAATAATCAGTCACGGTCACTGTTGGAGTCCAAGTCATTTTGTCTGAAAGCTGCATCATTTCTTGATGTTTCTCTTGCCTGCCGCATGGCTTTTTAGAGCAGCTAAGCCCATGTTCCCAGTGTCGAAGTCTTTCTTGCACAGCAGGCACTGTGCTTTTGTTTTGCATCCATCGGAAGCAGGAGCAATCCATTTGCAATAATTTGTATTGTCTAGCCAGGCTAGGCTAAACACACATTTTCCCATGTTTTCTTTAATACTTCGACGCTACTTTCCCTCACAGTGCTGTTGACTTGAAAGGAAGTTAAGCAATAGTACTAACTGTGCATGCACAACGCTTTTCACAGTAAAAGGGGAGCTACTCTGCAGAAAAAAATGTAGTCTGCTAAACCTCCAGCCAGAGGAAATCTGAAAACCGCGATCACTGTGCGTGATTTAATTTCTGTTTTTATTCCTATTTCAATGTTTTTGTAAAGGAATTTAAAGTAAAATTTGACATCATGAAAAAGTTTGCACAGCTTTTACAAAATCCAGGACTTTTCAAGGCCCATGGCCACAAATTACAAAATTCCAAGACTTTTCCAGCCTTGGAAATGCTTTTCCCATTTTTCCATACTTTTTCCAGACTTCCATGACTCTGTACGAACCCTGCACATGCGACCATGGTAGGCAGGCTGTGGCGGCCCTGGGGTATGTGCAGGGTCTCCCCGGGAACCGGGGTAACCTGGAACACCGGGGGGGTGGGGGTGGGGGTGGGTATCGAGAGACCGTGGCCTGTCATACCCACCTGGGAGCGTGCAGAGCTCCAGACACGTCCTTGGTGTGGGCCTCCGAGGACATTGGTGGAGGTGGTGAGGAGGGGGGCACAGTAGCTGAGCCCCCTACTCGCCTATGCGCGGGTTGGATTGGCTGCAGCACCATGTTCCCTCCCCAAGAGGGATAGGCCAGGTTACCCCATGGCCCCGCTGGTAGATCCTCCCCCCGGAGGAATGGGACCGCAGACGCTGCCCAAAAGGGGAGCCGAGTAGGTCGACTCCCCAACGTCCTGTACCCCTAGGGGAACCCTGCGATGGTCGATCGGGGTTGATCGACCATCCTTGTGTATGGACACATCCGGCGTCAAAACCTGGTGTGGCCATATACGCCCAGAATTATAGCCATGCCCGTGGTCCTGCCACGATGTGACTATAAAACTGCATCCGGAGTTAGTAGGATGCTCCTCATGCAGGGGTGTTGGCTGCACCTGTGCACGGTGGGGTTGACCGTCATGAGATTGCGAGTCCAGTTGGGGGGAGAGAGCTGGGTGACCCGCGTCTCATAGAGGCGAGTGACGGGTGGTGACTCCTGCCCAAGCCCATCACCTGTGCCGGTCCGTGTCTCAGCAAAGGTCCCCGGGGGCCCGAGGGTCGCGTGACACAGCATGATAGAGGTCTCGCTTTGCGCAGGAAAGCTAGAAGGCAAGCTGGCCAAAGGAGACGGAGAATTTTGATGGGATGATTTGGCTTGACTCAGCCTTTTTACGGGGGCTTGCCCTTAGATTTTCTGGGCAGGTCAAAAGAGAGACATTTGTTAATGGCGGCCGCTTGCCTTGTATCTTTTGAACGCAGCGGTCGTGCGTCTGGCGGTCGGGTAGAGGAGGAAAGATCCCGCGTCCCCTCCGCGGGAAGGTCGTCTCCATCTACCTCGGCTGTCCGTTCTTCCGTGGTAAGAACGGTTTGCTCGGGATCGGAATCGATTTGTGTGTTCTCCGGGAATGTGAGCGACTTCTGAAAGGTAGAGTGGTTCGACCTGACGGAGTCCTTCACCATGTTGGGCAATGGTGCCGAGCAAAACCGGAGCACACGATCGCAAAGGGAAGACACGACGGTTGATCGAGCAAGGGATCATTAACCTCGATCGGCCGTGCGTAGAGGTATAAATATACAAGCTAAATATACCAGAACAGAGATATAAATAAACAAGCACGAGGGGTAGGTGAGCGATGAAATCGCGCGTGTGATGTGCCAGGGGATCAAGAAGTGGTGGGAAACTCGATCACCGTCCCACAGCACCGTCACCTTAAAGTGCTGAGTAACGCTGCGTGAACGAAGTACAAATGAGTGGAAGACAAAGTAGATTGCGAAGGTAGATCGCGATTGCTATACACACGTTGAAGAATGATAAATGAAGACACAAGCGAAGGCAATGTGTAGAAACACGAGAAATGTAGTCGCTAAACCACGTGTAGCACGGTGGACTTATTATGATGAGGCGAAGGGGTGAAAGCCCGACCGGCACAAAGAAAGATGGCGGCCGAGACTGGCAATGTGATCGTCGCACAAAGTAGTGGCGATTAGAAAATAAAGAGCAGGAGGGCCTTAAGGAGAAGGCGAGCGAGGTCTAGAAAAGCCCAGGAACCGAAGGGTGCCAAAGGACAACGCCAACCAAACAAACTGACGTATGTAAAATGCAGATAAACGACGAACCGGGTTACGCAGATAAACCATGAACCGGGACAACGACAATCGCGAAAATGAATTAATTGCTAGAAATGCTAGCCCACCAATAGCCTCACACGGCAAGTGTACTAAGGGTTTAGCTCAAGCCACAAGTGAATGAGTCAAGACTGAGAACACAAGCAATCATTACACAAAGGCAAAGTATAGGCGAGACAGAGCACAAGACTTATCTTGTTTAGGCGACAGGCCGAAGCTGAATGAGGTACGGGAAGCGAACATCGGCTTCTTCCATTGGCGGAAGTGGGGTGGGCATCACGTGACTATCTTATGACTGCATTTGCCACAAAAATTCGGCCTGACAGAGCTGACTGCCGTTGAATGCTATGGTCTGACATGGTAAAGTATATGACACCAAATATCAACTTACAGTACTAAGACTTGACATCGTCCACCATCAACTTACAATACTAAGACTTGACATCATCCACCATCAACTTACAATACTATGACTTGACATCATCCACCCTCAACTTACAATACTGAGACACAACATCATACCATCAACTTACTTTACTGTGACCAGCTGCCTTGGTGATGGTTTAGCGTCACGGACTCCCGGCTGCCATGTTGTGAGTTCGATTCCCATCAGGGTCATGAGGAGGGAGTTTTCAGCCTCAAACAGCTCCTACCCACAATTCAGTTTGCTATGGACTCAGTTGGGAAGACTGGGAGCACACAGTCGAGTTTCATCCACTTAATGGATGCACATCTGATAATGTTGCTCAAATTTTCTGACAAGCATAGCAGGTGTCTATCTCTCGGGCCTGACTGATGCCGGGATATATCATGAAAGGAAGCATAGAGTACAGCCCTGTCATGCAATCTCAGACCGGAATGGAAATCCGTAGCATCATCTTCATCATTCTCATTCTCATTGATCAGCATCATCATCAAAAAAAAAAAAAAAAAAAAAAAAAAAAAAACTTACAATACTGAGACACAACATCAGCCACCACCATCGACTTACAATACAGAGACACATCATCATCCACAATGAACTTACAATACTGAGACACAACATCATCCACCATCAAATTGCAATAGAGAGACATAATCCACCATCAACTCACAATACTGAGACACAACATCATCCACCATCAACTTACAATACTTGGACACCACATCATCCACCATCAACTCAAAATACTGACACACATTATCATCAACACTCAACTTACAATACTGAGACACATCATCATCCACTCTCAACTTACAATGCTGAGACAAGACCTCATCCACCATCAACTTACAATACTGAGACAAGACCTCATCCACCATCAACTTACAATACTGAGACAAGACCTCATCCACCATCAACTCACTATACTGTGACACAACATCCTCCAGTGTCAACTCACAATACTGAGACACAACATCGTCCACCGTCAACTTCAGTAAACGTCCATGCCTGATCAAAACTAGCTTTTGCAAAGGGAAACAAGACAATGCGTTCAATTCCTAACAGACAGTTAATCTGATTTTTTTTTTCTCTCAATTTCCTCTTTCGTCTTCTTCAAGATGCCCAACTCCTACACTGCTGACTCCGGCTCCCTCACACCTGGCCACGCCCAGCCTTGTTCTGTCACAGCCTCAGAACCAGCCACCCACAAGAAGTCATCCGCATCACGTTTCCACTAGACAACTCACCAGAACAGTGACAGCACTGCTGCTGACTCCCTTCAGTGATGCTCAGTGACCTCTTTCATCCAACACACGCTGAACATCACCCCCTGGATCCTCCACTACAACAATTGCCTGCACACTGAGCCAGCGTTCTAAGTGTCTCCCTTTGAGGGCACAGACTGTCCATCTCATGCCAGCCCCCTCGGCGTTTCGGATGTGGACAGCTTTGACCAGATCTCACCATGGGGCATGGACGCAGGATGGAACTCAGATCCAGGCCCATCAAGACAAGGCAGGCACTGTCGCTGATTTTCAAACTTTTTCTTTTTTAAATGATGATCAGTGAGTATGCTGATGGTGCAATGATGCTGCCATCTGATCTGAGACTGCATAATAGGGCTGTACTCTACATTCTTTTTTAATGAACATGCTGGCATCAGTTAGGTCTGATAAATGCAGATATATGCAGTCTTGATCAAGAAATTGAGAACAACCTCAAAGATCAAAACTGACCATACGCTTCCAATCTTCCCATCTGTGCCTCAGTGATCATGATTTCCTGTAAATTATGGGTGAGACTGCAAAAAAAAAACTCATTTTCAAATTCGCAAGTGTCTCCAGGATATTAAGAGGATCACCCTTTAACAGCTCTACAAAAACATACTGAAAACATGGACACACACACACACACTGACCCACTCACTTAATTAATTTACACAGAAAAAGAGACTGAAAGACTGAAAGAGATGAATGGAACAACTGACAATCCAACCTTAAAACACTCCAGACTGTTTAGGCTACATGTTATTGCATCACAAACCTTAAAACACTCCACGCTGCTTAGGCCACACATTACTATATAACAAACCTTAAAACAATCCAGACTGTTCAGGCTACACTTTGTTGTTGTTAAAATACTCCAGACTGTTTAGACACAAACTTTAAAACACTCCAGACTCTTTAAGGCTACACATCATTGTATCACACGCTGATTCCAGACTAATGCTACACTGTCGGTTTACAAATGTTACAAAGTGGGTAAATACGAGGGCATACTATCACAATGATGAATTAATATAACAGTGAAAAACAAAGAGATGATTTTAACAGTAAAACTAAGTCTGGGATGTCCTTCAGAGTCATCATCACAACTGTGTCCATCAGAATGTCTTAACACTCAACCCTGAAAAAAAAACCCAACCAGGATAGAAGCAAAAAGTAGACTGGTCCCTCGTATAGGGATGGAAGGTAGTTGAAGAACAGGCAGATATGAATGGATTGTTTGTTTACAGGTTAAACACATTCATGATAGAAGGTAACATGCAGAGTGTAACCTCTGTGACTGATTCAGGAGGGGGGAAGAGGATTTTTCTTTTTTTCAAAATAGCACCCCAGTTTATCTAGCCATCTAGAAAATGATCTTGTACACTGGTACACTTTTGCTCGTGACCACTTGGTAGTTAAAAACCTGAAACTCTTTACTTACCACCTCGACGTCAATGTCATAGCAACAAGTTTCTTGGCGTCTGGTCCGTCCAATCTGAAATGACCACAGCACAGAAAGTGAACGGCCAAGTTACTCACATCATGCACATATGTGTCATCACCATACCAAACATCACACATGTGTCATCACCACTCCAAACGCCCCACATGTGTCATCATCACTCCACACATGTGTCATCACCACACCAAACATGTGTCATCACCACTCCAAACACCACGCATGTGTCATCACCATCCAAACACCACACATGTCATCACCCTTCCAAACACCACACATGTGTCATCACCACTCCAAACACCACACATTATCATCACCACTCCAACCACTCCAATTTCCAAACACCACACATGCATCACCACCACTCCAAACACCATACATGTATCATCACCACTCCAAACACCACACATGCATCACCACCACTCCAAACACCACACATGCATCACCACACTCCAAACACCATACATGTATCACCATCACTCCAAACACCACACATGCATCATCATCAGTCCAAACACCATACACTGCATCATCATCACTCCAAACACCACACATGCATCACCACCACTCCAAACACCACACATGCATCATCACCACTCCAAACACCGTACATGCATCATCACCACTCCAAACACCGTACGTGTATCATCACCACCCTACACACCATACATGCATCATCACCACCACCAAACACCACACATGTATCACCATCACTCCAAACACCACACATTTATCATCAACACTCCAAACACTGTACATGTATCATCACCACTCCAAACACACATCAGAGCTTAATCTAGGATTTTTTTTGAAAATGGGAGGCAGTCCCCCACTCTTATCAAAAAAAAAGGGGGGCACTCTCCCCCCAACCCCACGTTACACACCCTCCTCCACCTTTGTACACAGACTTCAACACACCTTGATCAAATCACCTAGATTAAACAACCAATTAAAAAAAAAAAAAAAAATAAGCAAGTTATAAACAGCAAAGCACATACAAACGCGCGCGCGCGCGCGCGCGCACACACACACACACACACACACACACACAATTTCTGGATGTAGTCGCGGTTTCTTCATGATCTTCTCCACCCTCGTATAGCACAGAATCTTTTTTTTTTCAATTTTCCTCCACAAAAGTAAAAGTCGAAAAGGGTGGGTGCACACTTCATTTTGGAAAACATCCAATAAGGCACCTTAAACTCTCGCAACTTTTCCTTGGTGATTGAGATGGAGGAGATGAATGCCGCCGATTGGTTGATTTACACTAACAGCCAATGAAATATCAAGAAATCGTTCGCTCCTGCTGCTCAGACCTAGTTTCAATTTTTTCAAGCAGATGACAAACGAAGGCCCACAACGATCAGTGAACATGGTGGGTAGTTCTGCAAATGTGCGGGAGTCTGCCTGCGTTAAGACTCAATTATTGCGGGAAGGAACAGATTTTCAGGTGATTGTACCAATCCCCCATTCTAGATTAAGCTCTGCACCATACATGTTCATCACCACTCCAAACACCACACAGTGTCATCACTACTCCAAACACACACATGCATGCATCATCACCACTCCAAACACCACACATGCATCATCACCACTCCAAACACCACACATGCATCATCACCACTCCAAACACACACACACATGCATCATCATCAGACATCATGAGACAGGACAGTGTAAGAAACAAACAGACCCACAGAAAGAGGGGACTGGGTGTGGGACAGTGCAATGCAACAAAAATTTGGATTAAAGGAAATAACATACAGTCTTTTATTGATTAAAATGTAGTATTCTTAACACATAAGCTACATAGAAACATTCTCTGGCCACTGTACATTCACAACTATCATGTAGTTGGGTTTTTTTTTTTTTCCCTGCTGAGCTTCATCTTTGCTATTTCCATTGATAAAAGCAAGCCTGCTAAGATTTTAGCATTCATCAGATCTAGCAGTCCCAGCAAAGGATCCTCTACAATGATGATACATTATAAAAAAGATAATGTTGTTTTTCAGCCCAGCCGACTGCAAAGGGCTATATCAGGGCTGTCACCACGTTAAAAATCAACTCACAAGTCTTTCATTCACACAATTCTTT
Source organism: Conus betulinus (assembly GCA_016801955.1). NCBI lineage: Eukaryota > Metazoa > Mollusca > Gastropoda > Neogastropoda > Conidae > Conus > Conus betulinus. The sequence continues at coordinate 256,270 of JADBJO010000521.1, read as the reverse complement.
AAAATACATCTTCTAAAAACCAGTCCAAAAGTTTGTTAAAAATCTTTCCATGTAAAACCTCAGATCTGATGAAAAATGTTGATCTCTTTCAAGAACTCAAAGATCGCATCAGGCGGAACATCTCTGAACAAGGTTTTCATGGAATCTGCTGTAAAATGTTTGTGCTCTACATCTTGCAAGTCCCAACACTCTAAAAAAGAATATGTTTCATTGTGAGTGGCACATGACACCACGGAGCTTCTTCACTCTTTAAAAGGTAGGAATGAGTAAAATACGAATGGCAGGTGTGCAGCCGGCACAGAACTGTTTCTTCTTCTTTACGACCACCAGACGTAGATGAGAGGAACTCCTTAAGTTTGGATGGATATCCGAAAGAGCTTGTTGTCCGTCTGTGTATTCCAATCCTCTGCAAGAGGTCTCTGACATAATCATCAATTTTGGGTTTCAAATCTGAGCAGGGGATATGTGTGTTTGACAGTTTCTCTCTTGTGGCATTCTTGGCCAAACGATCCACCATTTCGTTCCCTCCAATGCCAAGCCAGAATAATGTTGTAACCCTCCTTTCAACTTGGTAAAAATTTCAAAAAAGTGTAAAAGTTCTGGATGCTGGATGTTGCGGCCAGCTATGGCCTCCAAAGCTGACAGTGAATCTGACAAAACCAGAAAGTCCCTCTTCGTAGATTGTGAGATTATCCTCAGTGCCAGAACCAGAGCTGTAAGTTCAGCAGAGTGAGCAGAAGCATCTGAAGGAATATGTTCTAACAGTATTTGAGGAGGAGCACCAGGGCAATAGGCTGCACAGGCCACTCCATCTTCAGACTTGGAACCGTCAGTGAAAATTTTCTGATAGGATGGGAGTTTTGAACAGAGCTCAGCAGAGAGCTGGTAGACTTAGCAGAGAGCTGGTGGACTCTCTTCGCGGAAAGCTGCAATATCAAAACGAATCTCTGGTGTGAAAAAAGTCCCACGGAGGCTCATCTGGAAACTTGGAAAAATCGGGCACAACTCCTAGGTCTAGACCTGCATTCTGCGCATGAGGCTGCATATGGAGACCAAACGGCAGAATACAATTAGGGTTGTTTTCAAATTTGCTTTGGAACTGAGGGTCAAGACACAGTCATAGGCAGGGTTCCCCGGTTCCGAGAACAATCTGATATAGTAATTCAAAGACAGTTTCAGCCTGCGGTTGGACAATGAGGGTTCACCTGCCTCTGCGTATAGGCTGTACACAGGGGGTGGTGCGGAATGCTCCAAGACAGAGACAAAGCCCTTCGTGGTTATGAAAAAAAGCCACTCAAAATACAGAAGATTTCAGACATGTAACACTAATAAATCATATATAAAAAAAAAGCACACACCTGACAGAAACGTTTATAGTTGAATGCAGAAGTGAAACAGCTTTGGGGAGAAAACAAAATGAAAGAGTGGGAGAAAGCAAGACAGACACCAAGCAAGAGAAAGAGAGAGAAGGAAAAAATGAGTATGTCCACACTTGACTCTGTGACTTGAATCACCTGAGGCACATCATGCCTATGAAAGACAGCCATGTTTGACTCAGTTTTTGACAGACAATTTTCCTCTGCAATTACATGTTTCTTTACCACAAACAGTGAAGAACAGTAACACAATGAAAACAGTACATATCTGCAGTTGCACATGAAGAGAACCACCACAGCTACAATAGCAACAAGGTTAGTTCATGGCAAGAGGAAGACCTGCACAAAGGCACACCAACAAATCGTACCTGATGGCCGACGTCAGGCTCTTGTTCCATGGCACCCCCTTATCTCGCCAGCTAAGCAAGAAAACAAAATACGACAGCTCAGCTTATGAACCAAAGCTTCAAGTAAAAACCACACAACTACCTACTTTCCATTTGGGGAGAAAAAAAAAAAAAGAAAGAAAAAAAACGAAAACCAGCAATCAGGAAGGCATGCTAAAGGTTTTCCAGATTACAAGGCAACGCTTCTTTGTTCTCAAATTCTGGCCTGGCAGCCCCGCAGTCTGAATAAGAACTTGACCATTGAGAAAATCTGAAGCTTGTTCTTCCAAAATTGAAGTGAGTATTACTGAAGTAATAACTGATTTTATCTTTTGATCTTTGTGATTGGATGAAACAGGGTTCCTACCAACTCCCAAGAACAAAATTCAAGTTTTCAAGATGATTTCTTTTTAATTCAACGTTACAACACATGCGTAAATGGATATGCCCCTTATCTGTTTTCGGCCCTAGGTCAACTTGATCAGCTGTTACTTCACACAGCAGAAATCGGAAGTACTGTTAGTACTAACTGGAGAGTCATTTTATATAAAAGAACTGCTAAAAGTCTGGAAAGTCACTGCTCACACTCACAGCAAACTGCTCACTACCACATAGCTGATTCTTTGTGGTTTTTTTTTTTTCAACAATGAATGAAAATGAGGTGCAATGGCAAATGTTGCCGAATGCCTTGATTTTCCCTCACCACACTAAAATCCTTTGGTGATTTGACTATCAGCAAACATCGTTTGGAAAAGCTGAAAATTCTGTTCACAAGAGTTGAAGCTTTGGTGCGAGTTGACAGTGTGCAGTGTCCAAAGAATTTAAGATTTCAGAGCACATCTGTCTTTGAGCAAAACGAGTCCATTGTGACTGAAGAGCCGGTACTAGATTCGCACACAGACACATCAAGATCAGGATTTAATGGCGACACAACATTCGCATCTGACGCTGCTGCTGCCGTATTGTTTGTAAGAAAGTGCCAGATGGGTATCGCTGAAGATTTGCTCATCGCCAGTAGAGCCATGTGCTCTTTTCCTTTGCTGTGGTTAACCAGGGCACTCTCGCCCATTGCTCACACATCGAAACTGTGCAGTAGCAGGCATGTTTGTTTGCTTTGTCTTCTCTCGCCCTGTCAGAATACTCGGGTTTATCCAACCAAAGACAGCTGAGAGAGCACATTTCCATCCACCCAGCATTTTCAAGCTTTGTTCACATACCAGCTATCACAGAGAACTGAACAAGCCGGAAGCCCAAGTCTTTTGTGCATGCGTACAATTTCAAAATTGCGGACGTTACAAATTATCTTGCTTGGTTAAATAGCAGACAACAATGTGGGATAGCAACTATGTAAAAATTTGTTTTAAAATAATTTTTCATCAACCTGAACACAGAAAAATCAAATGCTTTTTTTTTTTTTGCCACATTAAACATTTTGGAGCCAATGGCTTGATTTTCAAAGATTTTCAAGGTGATTTGGTCAACAGAACCACAATTCATTGATGTTCATGGGTTTTTCAAGGCCTTGAAATTGGCTCTCAGAATTCAAGAAGTTTCAAGACGTTTCAAGGAGCGTACAAACCCTGACAAAAGCTCCAAATAGTCCATTTTGAGACAGCTGCTGGTATCCACATAGCTGCAGCTTGACAGACATAAGACAACAAGGAAAACAAATAAACACAACAGTTATACACACAACCTATATTCTCAACATACAAACATAGCTTGATAGCTTCTCCTTCTTCTACTTTGATCTCTGCGGATTATATGATGATCATTACTGTCCTTCCGGTTGACTTTATCATCAGGAGGGACATCAGCAATGTCACCAGATCAGCCACACAGAATTTTCATTTTCACAGACCTGCATGTCCACAATCTTTACTGGTGCTTTTCTAAGTAAACACTGAAGTGTGTGTGTGTGTACATCTATATATTTGATGATTTTTTTTTTTTTTTTTTCAGAAAACTGGAGTATGTTGGAATCTTTTTCACCTTGCCAAGTTTCTACACTGAAAAGGCTCTCATCAGATGGCGACTTGCAAGTTAGTAAGATTACACGACTGTAACTGGTTGGTTGTGTTTTCCATTTCTGCACTCCTCCATCAATTCTGGAAATTCTGCAATATAAGACCTCAATACAAAACCGATTTGCAGGGCTGATCCAGATATGTCAGTCAGCATTTACTGATCCACTTCAACTTCTGAAAACTTAACTTGGTTACGTTTGCATATATAAGCCTGCCACCTGCCGACGTTGATCTGGGTGGACTTACATGATGATATGATTGATGATGATGGGAACTGGGTGGACTTAGGTGATGATATGATGATGATGATGGGATCTGGGTGGACTTGCGTGATGATATGATTGATGACGATAGGATCTGGGTGGACTTACGTGATGATATGATTGATGACGATGGGATCTGGGGGCATCAGCAGAGGCTGCAGTTTGGAGGGAATGTCTGAAAACTTCATCCTCTTGGTTTCAAAGATCTGAAACAACACATGTAAATGAGCATATATGTGCGTGTGCACACACACACACACACACACACACACACACACACACACACACACACACACAGACTCTCTCTCTCACAAACGTACATATCCCCTACGAGCACCAACCAACAAACACATCCAAGCACACACTAGAGATTTTTTTTTTCTATTCCAATGCCTCTACAAGGACTGCTTTGAGATGTGAAGCAAGAACATATCTAGTCAAGTTTGCACGCTACACACCTCTAGGAATAATCACACAAGAGTGCTCTTCTTCTTCATTCATTCCCAAGGTTGCTATTGGGATTTTTTTGCATGGGTCAGCCTTCAAATTCTACCATTAAGTATGCCACAGTCTGTATTCAGGAATGATAATGTGTGTGTGTGTGTGATCTATCCAACAAAAAATGGCCTGGCTTTTCTTTTACGGAGAATGGATTGAGATTTGCCATGCCCATGAATTTGTTAATTTTGCTGTTGTCGTTTCTTTGGTTGGTTGGTTGATTTGATGGGTAAAGGGGATATGCATGTGTGTGTGTGTGTGTGTGTGTGTGTGTGTGTGTGTGTGTGTGTGTGTGTGTGTTTGTGTGTGTTTTCTGCCTGAAGTCAGGTGGTTTTCTTAGATTCTTGGATCTGAGGAGAGTTCTCAATCTTGAATATGAAACGAGGAAAACACACTAGGATTACGACTTAACTCAAAGGTTACTGACTTGATCCTTACCATAAGGATATTTCATGTCTGTAAAGTGATTTAGGCCACCAAAAAGTTTTTAAAAAGAAACATGAGCAAAAAACAGAATGCACTAAACCAGGTACGAGTGAGGCAAGATGGCCGACGCCGACCGGTGAGGAGAAAAACTGGCGGCCCGAGAAAATACCGGGAGCGCGAGTGGGTGAACGCGAGCCGCGAGGGCCGGTATGAATGAAAATGATAGGAGATACGTACCCAGGGAGGGGACGCTTTTGTACCAGATTTGGAATGGAGGAGAAAGCCAAAGTCGCGAGAACGACACAACAGTCGTCACAAAATTGGGAGAGCAATCAACAAATCACAAGTCGCGAAAGTGAACAAAGGTACAAAATTGCGATCACAAAGGAAAAAAGTGAAATAAAGAGAAGCACGCCAACCAAAGCCTCACACGGAAAGTGTACCCAGGGTTTAGTGCAAGCCACAAACTGAATAAGTAAAAAAGCGAACACAACAGCAATCTTTACACAAGGCAGAAGAAAGGCGAGACAGAGCACAAGACTTATCTTGCTTGGGCAGCAGGCCGAAGATGAATGAGGTACAGGAAGTGGACACCGGCTTCTTCCATTGGCGGAAGTAGAGTGGGCGTCATGTGACTGTCTTATGACTATATTGGCCACAAAAAATTTCGGCCTGGCAGAGCTAACCAACTGCCGAGAATGCTATAGTCTGACATGGTACAGTATATGACGCCAAACAGAATGTCTACAAGTATGGAACACCTCCTGCAAACAACCGGAACCCCACCTGCTCCATGTACTTGTCGCAGTTAAATGTACTCTCTCTCGTAGGCATCCTGCAGCTTGTGGGTCTTGATGTACTGCCACAGAGCGTTGATGATGACAGGCCGGGTCTGTGTGTGGATGCCCAGCAGTCGGGCCAGGCGCTGGTCCAGCTTGAACTGCACAGGCTGTTATCACACACACCGTCAGCAGTGTTAGGACTGCATCCAATGCAGTCCCAACAGAGGGTAAAAAATACATTGACAAGTTCCTGCACTGAGATGCGCAGGCATCCACACTGAAATTTTCCATCACCTAGCTCCTGTTCTCCTGCAAATACTAAAACCCTCATCCTTATACTCTGAAAAACCTTCCATCCATAAGCCTTTCCTTTTCTGTCTTCTAGAACGAATTCATGCACACACAAGCGTGCTTACACACACACACACACACACACACACACACATATATACACACACATATATATACACACACACATACACAAGACACATTTGCCTGATATGTAGGATGTAGAATTAGGTTAGTCTGAGAGACTTTCAAAGACAACTGAGTAGCTCCAACAATGAGCACTGAGGACTAGTCATCAGAGACGTGAAAAGGACAGTGTGTGTGTGTGTGTGTGTGTGTGTGTGTGTGTGTGTGTGTGTGTGTGTGTGTGTGAGAGAGAGAGAGAGAGAGAGAGAGAGAGAGAGAAAATGTGAGTACATAACATGTGTGAGGGGGAAAAATAGAGATAGAGACAGAAATGTGTGTGCATACATGTGTGTGTGTGTGTGTGCATGAGTGTGTGGATAGGTAGGTACTGGAGTCCCAAGGAAGAAAATGTGAGATGGGGAAGATTATGGTGATTGGGAGACAGAAAGAAAAGAGAACTGAAACAGGCAAGGGAGCATGGAGGAATTAGAACTATCCTAACCCATTCAGAACTGAAAGAGTTAAAGGAGCAAGGAGGAATAGTCACTATCCTAACCCAATCAGAACTGAAAGAGTTAAAGGAGCAATGAGGAACAGTCACTATCCAAACCCATTCAAGCCCCACTCTCCTCAGCCTCTAGTCCCACCTGATAGTCCAGCATCAGCAGCACAGTGCAGCGGACATTCTGGTCACCTGGACGTTTCACTTGGAAACCATCGGTCTCCTGCGTCGTGGGGGTTCTGTGCCACTGCACATAGTGACATAGCCAGTCAAATCATTGTCTTTGGAACAAACTTATCCAAGTCCCTTTGCTGATAGAAAATATTACAGTCAAATCATTGTCTTTGAACAATTTTTATCCAAGTCCACTTACTGATAGAAAATATTACAGTCAAATTCTTGTCGTACAAACTCATCCAAGTTCACTTACTGAAGAAAATATCACATCCCAATTCCAGAATCAACCATAGCGAAAAATTTGGTACATTTTGCAACACTTGCTTACAAAAATTACATGCAAATACTTCCAGTCAAATATTAACGTGAGTAATTTTGTGGACGTTCATAAAATAATTCAAAATTACTTTTCTTTTAATGAGACAGGGATCCCATGATTAGGCCTTCACCACTGATAGACTGACAGATGAACGATGCATATGCTGAAAATGAAGAAAAATTTGCAAAGAACAAGTCTGTAATAGAGTTTCTAAAGTGGTGCACTGATAGTGAAGTCACTCCCCAGAATTCAGTATACTTGAAACAAACAGCATTACCACTAATTCGCAACACATTCCAAAACTGTGTCATCCCCAGAATGCAGTATACTTAAAACAAACAGCATTACCACCAATTCACAATACATATCAAAACTGTGTCTTCCCCCCAGAATGGAGTACATTTTTAAAACAAAGAGCATTACCCACCAATTCACAACAACATACCGAAACTGTGTCTTCCCCAGAATGCAGTATATTTAAAACAAAGAGCATTACCACTAATTCACACAACACATTCCAAAACTGTCATCCCCAGAACGCAGTAGACTTAAAACAAAGAGCATCACCACTAATTCGCAGTACATTCGAAAACTATGTCATCCCCAGAATGCAGTATACTGTAAACAAACAGCATTAGCACTAATTCACAGTACATTCCAAAACTTCGTCACTCTCTTATGAAAGGACAGATGACCAGCCACATTTCCACACTTTCCAACTGCAGACATGCCTACCCCAAAATCTGAAATCAAAAACTAACTGATATTTCAATTATTAAGGACACACAATACTCTTTAAAATGATGCTACACTGATGTACATGCATGCATGTTAGTAGGCTCTTATCATCACAGCCGCCATGATTGGAGAATGTGCACTTGCAGATCAAGCATAGACCAGACTTTGTTCTTTTTCTGTCTTTGTGAACATGGTTACTATTCATCATATATCTTCCTGAACATCTGCTAGCATTTCATTTTGTTTGTTTGTTATTATTGTTTTTGTTTCTGTTTCATGGTGGAATTCCCTGTCTATCTTCTTTGGTTCCCCTTCACTTCAGCTCAGTTCAGCCTCTTCCATTGCCAATTATTGACCTATGTGTATAACATTTAACTGTCAAGAAAATGCCATGAAAAAGTCTCTCACAGTGACTTTTTTTTTTTTATCTCAAACAAAATTGGCTTTAACTGATCTATTTTTTGTTTCATAAAACATTCTCTGATCTTCAATTTATTGTAGATTCTAATGTCCCCCAGTGGTCATAACTCTCAGGGAATAAAATTCAAACATTCCACATCTTGTGCACAAGTGTTCTGACATAACAAAAAACAACAAAACAAAAAAAAAACCTGTGATCTAAGGTAGAAAAGATAGGTCACAAACTAATCTCCAACACACGTCACACAAACATAGGCAAGCCCACCATGGAGGCTCCAACAGGGTTCAAACCAACAATATTTCCACAAACCATACACACGTCAACCTCAAGACTTCACACTCCTGGAGGGAAGAGAGATAAAAATGCACACCAAGACACAGGAGCTTGTGTGAAACAATCCAAGACCAGAAGCCTACCTCCACCAGATGGTTGTCAGGCCCGTACAGGTCTTTGTCCAGTTCTATCACCAGGCTCTTGAAGAACGAGGAGAATTTCCGCTTCACCTTGTTTGGGTCTGCTGTTTTAGATGTTGTTGCCTGTCATAAGACAGAGTGTTTGCAAGTCACACCACATACAACTGAGAGTCACACTGATCACGTGAAGTTAGTTCCTGAAAAGGTGTGATGAGATATGCTCACTCGCAGTAACAGACACTGTGATGAAGAAATAATTCAACAAAAGAATTAACATTAACTGCGAATACTAATGGGTGTGCATCTTTCTATTATTATCTTGCGCATGATCCAATGTCTATTGTGTTTATCACTGCAATGCCTCTCACTGACGCCTGTGTCAACCCTCCTGCTCTACCTAATCCACTAGTCAGCAAGTCTCGGGCATGGAGTTAAGCCACGTACAATTTTCTCTTTATACACACTGACTACCAAAGCTCATACACTTTTTTTAAACTCAAACTCCTTATATTACTACTGTGTCCTTAATCCGTGTTGATCTTCCTGAGGGAAATGAAATCCTCTTTCCCTTGGGCAGACTGTACACAAATGTCCTAAACGCTAATGTATGTGATTGACCCCCGCTATAGAGAAGATCTGTGACACTGAGCACAAAAAAAAATACAACAAAAAACTTTCACGAAAACCAGACTTTAAAGAACTGGAGACAATACATTATCAGCCTTTAGCTCTTGGAAAAAGTTATTCCCTATGATGCCATCTTCAAAACCAGAAATTTCATCTTCCTAATGAAACATACTAAAATCATCGTCTAGGAAATACATTCCCCAAATGCACACCATCCATGTTCCTTTACTCTGCCAGTCTCTCTATTTCCCATGCTTTTGTTTTTTGTTTTGTTATATTTCATTTCGTTGTTAAGGAAGCATGTATCCATAGTAACCCATCAGTTCCACCACAAACACTGAAGTCTCATACTTACATCCTCCAAAAGCCGACCTTCAATTCGCAGTTCCCATGAAGGTGTTGAATCATCGTCCTGCACACACTCTTCCATATTAATACCATGTTGCATGGTCGTTCTCATCATTAATTTGCAAGTTTCATCTAAAAATAAAAACACTTCCTTTTTGTTTTCATTTTGCATGTGTGCATGTGTGTGTGGGGGGGGGGGGGGGGGGGGGAGGTGTGCATACTTGTGTATATGTGTGTGTGCACATGTCCATGTGCATGCACGTGTGTGTTGGTGTCTGTTGAAAGTGTCTGTGTGTTTTTTTGAGAATGCATGCACATGTGTGGGCATGTGTGCATGATTTTGTGTGTACAATTCTGTGTGTATGTGTGACTGTGTACACTGATCTGCATGAGCGCATCCAAATTCTGTTCATAATGTTCAGAACATGTATCTGTCTGTGTCTGGTTGTCACTGTAAGAACAGAAAAAATAAAACACATAAACATGTATCTATTCATATTCATTTTTTCCCCCTTGTTTTGAAATAAGCAAACGCAGAGATAGACAAGAACAGTTGCAAAAGGCAGGTATGGGCAAAGAATAGGTAGAAAAACAGTCACACAGAGTGGACACAGACACAGACAAGGACAGAGTGGACAGAGATGTCACAAGACAGAGAGGTTTGACAGAGATAGAGAACAACATGATCCAGCAGGGATAAATAAGCAATTGATGTAATGTCATATACATAAAACTGAACAACAGATGGACAGCTTGACAAAGTACACAGACAATGAGTACAGATGTTCAAAACATGTGACTGAGAGAACCACCTTACCTCGCCCTCCTTGGGTGGAAAGAAAGTGTTTGAAATGAAGATTCTCAGTTTCCGTTTTTGCTGAAAGAAGATAAAATATTGTCAGGAAACCAAAATCTGATCAGTTTCAACACCTTTATTTGGTATCTTAATATGTAACAAAGAACACGTTTTGCTGCGGAATTTTTTTCTGCATACCCAGGCTAATACTCCTGAAGACACTCCCTGTACAGACAGGCAAGGATTTAATCCCATCCACCCAACACAGGGAGTGGAGTTTTGTGTGTAAGGCGGTTTTCTTAAAAATCAAGCCATTAAGGCAGCCATACTCCAACTTTGGGAGTGTGTGTGCTATGTGTAACGTGCCATCCACACCAACGGCCAAACTGGCATTCTTTTCCGAAAGTTGGTGACGGCATTTTACATTTTTCATTTTCACTCCCCCCCCCCCCCTTTTCTTTATATTTTTTTAACTGAGTTCAAATCTTTGCCAAGTCACTACTATAATGATGGGGGAATTGTTAGCCTGCCCTTGTTTTCCCCCACTGCTTGATTGTTCAGCATTATATAAATATATATATATATATATAGAGAGAGAGAGAGATATAGATTTGTCTAGATATAGTCTATATATCTCTCTCTCTCTTTCTTTCTTCTTTCTCTCTCTCTATATATATGCTCACAACAGACTGCAGTCCACTTGTACACATACAATAAAGGACTATGACACCCTTTTCAAAAGTTTGAAAAAAAAAAGGGACTCACAAACTGAAGGTTCTACTTTCACATTCCATTCTTTCCAGGTCATATGAATGGAATAGTACACCGACTGAAACTAGTTCAGATGATTGTAGATCTGTACAACAGGCAATAGCAGCCCAGTTCAAACATGATTATTTTACCAGGTGGATGGCAAGTTGGTGGGTTGTTCACGCTGCTCAGGCTGCATGACTTGCGCAAACACAAAACCTACATGAAGAATTGGAGACTGTTCTCTTCTCTGCTTTTCTTGTAATGATAAAATTCTCAAAGATCAAGGTATTATTGCTACTGAAAATAATGCTAATGGTTCTGCTGAATGTTATAATGTCACACTTTTCTGCTCCTGTTGATCAAATGAAACCGTCGGCTCACATTACATACCTTGGCAGCCATAAATAAGAGTTAACGTTAATCATATTGATACATGAAACGCCATCAGTAACAAGGTGAAAGATTACTTTGCACTAATGAGCAGAGATTGAGTCAGGTGTTGACAGCTACAGATGCCATGTCCCTTATTACTGTCTGTGTTGTGACTGCAATGTGCACAGAGTGTTGACAGCTACAGATGCCATGTCCTCGATGTCTGTGTTGTGACTGCAACGTGCACAGAGCATTGACAGATACAGATGCCATGTCCTCAATGATGTCTGTGTTGTGACTGCAACGTGCACAGAGCATTGACAGCTACAGATGCCATGTCCTCAATGATGTCTGTGTTGTGACTGCAACGTACACAGAGCGTTGACAGCTACAGATGCCATGTCCTCAATGATGTCTGTGTTGTGTGACTGCAACGTGCACAGAGCATTGACAGCTACAGATGCCATGTCCTCAATGATGTCTGTGTTGTGACTGCAACGTGCACAGAGCATTGACAGCTACAGATGCCATGTCCTCATGATGTCTGTGTTGTGACTGCAATGTGCACAGAGCACAGTGAAGGAGTCAGGGGATGTGCTGACAGCAGTCAGGTCAGCCATCAAGAAGAGTATCAGGTCAGGTAACAGCCTTAAACTTTGTTAAAGTTGACAGAGGTCAGATCAGCTATCAAGAACAGTTCAGGTGAGGTAACAGCCTTACCACTGACAGCAGTCAGGTCAGCCATCAAGAATAGTTTCAGGTCAGGTAACACCCCTACATTTGACAGAGGTCAGGTCAGCTATCATAAACAGTTTCAGGTAAAGTAACAGCCTTACCTTGACCGGGCGTTTTGAGAGCTTCCTGTATGTCCAGACGTTTGCGCATGATGGTGGCATCAAGCTTCTGCTCAAAAGCAAGGAGGTCCATGTACGCCTGAGACTCTGGCACCAAATCACGCACCTGCCAGTACCATTCATAACAGTGTCTTTAGTGCAATCAGTTGCACATCATGTCATACTACACTCTGGTTCTCAGTCACACAACTGTCAGTATCACTAATGTCAGTGCCTTCACAACATGGAGCCATACAAACTTCCACATTGGCAATCAAATTGTGGGTTACATTACTCTCATCTGAGCACATGAGTAAAACAAATTTACAAGACAAAAAAAATCCCAAACAACTGAAACAAAAAAAGACAGTACAAAGTATTTTTATCACCAGCTTTTGTACTCACTCACCCTTTTTGTTAAAATCTTGTCTGCAATCTTCTTTTTCTTTTTCCTGAAAACAGAGTATCCCTGAACAGTTATGGAATAAACAAATGTTACAAATCCCAAAGAAACATCCACAATGATCCAGCCAAATCATGCACAAACCAACAGACAAAAAAAAAAAAAAAAAAAGGAATGAAATCCACACACAGACACACACACAACTGTAAATAATTACAGTTGCTAGCAGTTTCTTGGGGGTTCAACCAGACTAACCATCGTAATTTTTTCCAACATTTGCACATAAGCTCTTTGATTTCTCTGATACACTGTAGGCTGTAAATAGCAATCAATCTCAAAGCATCTGATAAGAACCATACCGTTTACAAACATTAAAGTGCATTTCACTTATCTCTATTGAAACTGTAGAAAAACTGAACAAATACAGGTATCGTTTGTTTCTTTTCAGAATGCTACTTTGTATGAAATGTACCTTGCTTTTAGTGAACTTTATATCCAAACATTTATCATGGATAAATTCTTGGCCTGTTAAGTTGGCATGTGCATTCTTTGAGGATTAAGTTCGTGGAGGATGACAGGATGAGTTCACAATGACGTGTGTGTGTGTGTGTGTGTGTGTGTGTGTGTGTGTGTGTGTGTGTGTGTGTGTGTACATGCATGCATAAGTATGTATGTGTGCGTGTGTGTGTGTCTGTACATGCATGCATGCATGTGTGTGTGTGTGTGTGTGTGTGTGTGTGTGTGTGTGTGTGTGTGTGTGTGTGTGTCTGTGCATGCACCCATATATGTGAGTGTGTGTGTGTGTGTGTGTGTGTGTGTGTGTGTGTGTGTGTGTGTGTGTGTGCATGCGCTTGCATGTGTGTGTATGCGTGTGTGTATCTGTGCATGCATGCATGCATGCATGTGTGTGTATGTGTGTGTGCATGCATGTGTGTGTGTGTGTATGTGAGTGTGTGTGTGTGTGTGTGTGTGTGTGTGTGTGTGTGTGTGTGTGTGTGTGTGTGTGTGTGTGTGTGTGTCCATGCATATATGTGTGTGTGTGTGTTTGTGTGTGTGTGTGTGCATGCAAGCATGACTGTGTGTGTTGCTAAGAATACATTCAGCCATGAAGTAAAACAGCAATGTATGTATATGCCTTTTAGTATGCATATTGCAAACTTCTGCTACCTGAATAAAGGACATGCTAGGGATACAGTGGGGGGCAGAGGTGGGAGTGTGAGGGATGGGAAGTCAGGACCTTTTTGGTGAAAGTTCTCCCTCGATCACACACACACACACACACACACACGCCCGAGTCACTTTTACAGCTTTTTTTTTTTTTTTTTTTACAAATAAAGTGTTAATGCCAGCAAAATAAATCGGCAACAACAAATGACACTGTCTGCGGTGGTCCTGCCACCTAAACATACGCTTTTATCTGTGACTGGGTGGTGGTGCCAGCAGAGGTGCGAGAATCGGACGTGGCAGATCGCTTGCGGTCGCCTGAGCTCTGCACGCCTTGAGAAGGAGGCGGCATTCCTGAAGCAGAGCCTGCTCTGGGCATACCTGTTGACAGTCAAACCATTGGGAACACTTGGGTGGCCAACATTCAGACACACCTGTCGAAAAGTGTGACTAGAAATTGAACGTGATTGTACTGAACACTTCAATAAACAAAAAAATCTTATCTGAAAAGCTCTTAGTTCACCGATACACTTGGTTCTACATAATCCTGGTTTGGGATTCAGGTGAATACAAAGAGTCTGAGATTCAAAATCTTCAACAAAAGCATTTTTGTCTTGGCATAAACCTTCTGAAATACCTGTTCTCCCTCTTTTCATCAACTCCCTGCACAGTTCTTTCCCTTGACTTTCTCACTGTTGATCGGAGTTTTTTTTTGTGTGGCAATTATCGCATCTAAAAACATATTTTTTGTTATTATTAAACAATAGTTTACTACATCAAAGCTGAACAAACACATTAACAACCAAAAACAAAAATCATTCGAGACATTTTGGGTATTGTTGCACGGTTATTGCTCAAAAAGTGTGAAAAACTCAAAACCTGTTGAGATTACTTTACTGTCCAAAGCCAAAGTATAAACAAGCACATAAAACAAAATGCAAAGTTTGATCACAATACTTATAATATTAAATACACAATACAAAACAGGCAGATTTTTGAGGAGTGTGTGTGCGTTTATGTCCATGCATACGTGCATGAGTGCTATGAGTGTGTGCTATGAGTGTGTGCATATGTGTGTGCGCATGTGTGTGTGTGTGTGTGTGTGTGTGTGTGTGTGTATGCATGCATGGGCATATGCGTATGGTGTGTGTGTGTGTGTGTGCGCACATGTGCGCACACATGTGTGTGCATGTGTGCACATGCATGCACAAACGTGCATGTTTATGTCTGTTATTTGCATCTCTAAAATCTAACAGAGTAAAGATTTACAAAACCTTTTAAAAAAAAATTCATCATCATCATGCCCCCAGTTTCAGAACTGTTACCTTTCTCAGAAATGATCACTTTTATTCCTCATTGAGGATAACCATCAAATGACAGCCCTTCTCCAAGTACAATTAATTTTCAAAAAAGTGGATAACACATGCCTTCACAGTACTGGTAAAGCCAAAAAGTTCAAACTCAATATCATCACAAAATTACAGTAATGTTGGCTAACATAAATGGCACTTCGTTTAAAAAGACAGCTTCCATGACATTCATTTTGTTGGTTCCGTTCTATGCAAGCTTTTCTCGATGGGCTTGGCATTATGATCAGACAAGTAGTCACATTACTAATTATAATAACCCTCCTTGAAGAAAGAATGCTGCATAATTTTACCAAGCAAATGCAGGTAAACAATTAATCAAAGACATGAAAAAAGACAAAAATCCAAAAACTGTCAATATTCAAGAATTCACTGATAACCCTACAACTGTTCAAAACAAAATGTTCCATTTTCAAAACTGGCACAATACAAATGTTGATAAATATGCAGACATAGAGAAAAAAAAAGAATATCTGCTGCCATTAACAGACTTTACAAACCCTGACAGGTCAAAATTAGGCTAATACAATTGTTTTTAATTCAAGTAGCGTGTTTCCTTCACCGTAGTTCCAATACAATGGATTGTAATTTCTATGACCACAAAAAGGAGAAAGGGAAACAGTAACTCCCATCTTGTGATGCAAGTTCACATGATTCATAGCGAAAGCCGATAAATAAATTATTGAAGCAAATTTAACTACAGCTAAAAAAGGTTCAACTGCTAGCAATTTCTGGACACACACACACAAAATGTGATAACTGTCCTAACAAATACGCACAGACAAGAGCATTCACAACAACATAGGAAACCAGACCAAGAGTTCTCACCAGAAACACTACAATGATAAACACCTCCTATATATATATCCTAATTAAATCAAAATCAAAGACAACATCACATGTTCTTGTTGCCCAGATCAATATACACTACACTGAGCACTTCTTCTGATTGCTTGCAGGTTTGAAACTTTTGGAATAACACTGAACAGAAGTTAGTTGTTAAAAGCAGGAGTTAGGCTGAAGTTATCAACAACAGACATACTGTTTGGAGTGAATACATTACTGCAAATTAAATTAGTGGTTTTAAGAAGACTGAGTCAGGCTTCATGTTTATGATATTTTTTTTCTTTTTTTTTCTTTTTTTTTTTTTTTTTTTTTTTTGGGGGGGGGGGGGGGGCATAAAAAATTTAGCCAAAATACAAATACACACAAATAGATGCTGCAAAGAAAAATTTACTTTAATAAGCAATACCTTTGTTCCTCTATCAAAATATGCATTACTTTGCTCCTTACATTTAAATTTTAATTTTGGCTTGTTTCAGTGACACAGCAGTCTGCTTCAGTCAAGGTACCAAAAAAAAAAAAAGGTTCTGATGGTTCTTTCATCTTTGAGGGCCAAGGTGGGTGATATTTTCCCTCCTCTCCCTCCCTCCCCCCCCCCCCCCTCCCCCCCCCCCCCCCCCTTTGTAATACAAGCACACACCAGAGACACACACAGACACACTCATTCACATTTGCTCACACAATCACACAATGGGCTCACACATACTCTTAAACACACACACACGCACGCACGCGCGTGTGCATGCGTCTGTTAGTCTGAAACTTTTTTTTTTCCAAACTTACACAGTAACCTGGCCTGTGGAAGTCATTACTTGGGTAATATGAACGCTATTTCAAAGTTGTCACCCAGTGCTGCAGGGAACGAGAACCATAGCTCTCCCCTCAGAACTTCTTTTTTTTTTTTTACCCCAGCTGTACTGCATGACAATCAGACTGTTGTGGTTGAAGTGAATGCTGTTTTACAACCACCATCCTTGTTCTTCCTCTATCGCAAAACAGCTGCACACCCCAGTTCACCACGTGATCAATAATGACAGCCATGGTTGTGGTGGGTCTTGGGTGTAGAGAATGGCACCTGACCACTGACACCCCACATTGCTCACTTTGAGTTCGACAGTGGTGTGTAACTTCACGTCTCCTCTGGGGTAGACTAACATTTATGCTCAGACTTACACACTGCATTAGCTGTGCCTCCAGGCTAAATCCAAGCCCTGGACACTGTATTGTCATACTATGTTATATTATTCTCTCTCTCTCTCTCTCTCTCTGTCTCTCTGTCTGTCTCTCTCTCATTGCATTAGCCCTGCATCCAGGATAAATCCAACCCCTGGACATTGCATTGCTATGTTATGTTGCATTATTCTCTCTCCCCCTGTCTGTCTGTCTCTCTCTCTCTCTTTGGAACCAACTGAACAGCAAAACATATCCGCATTGTCTTGTTTTAACAGGATACTGTTGTGACTATTGCCATCTACATTTGCTTTCTCAAAGTGTGTGCACATGTATATATATACGTATGTTTGTGTGTAAGTGTGTTTAGCACATGATTTCTTAGGTGCATGAAAATATCGATTTGCTCCCTAACTAAATCTCAAAGTCTTTCAAAACAGACGTAAGGCCCTCACTCACTCATGTGGCCTGATGTATACTGTCATTTCAACCCGACATGCTTCAGGTTTGCTTTATCACAAAAGATCATGCATTTAAACAGTACTCACTGGCAGTTTCTTTGTTCTTAGTGGAACCTGAAATCATCACAATATTTCAGGCATTCATATTTCATTCAAATCACAATTTAAAAAAAAAAAAAAAAAGAATACTGGTCATCAGTGAAAAAAAACAACCTCAGGCTATGTATTTAGCATTATTTTCAAAACTGTCTATGATCAAAGTGAAATGTCTACTTTGTTTTACTATATTTATTTAACTACCAAAGTTATATATGCAGATCTTATTTTGGGACCGAAAAGCTGCAAAAATAAAACTTTAAACAACAGCAACAACAATCACAGAAAATACATTATAGCTCATCGATAACAGTACATTTGTAAACAGACTTGCTCAGCTTTTATGTAAAAAGATTGAACAATCGTACACCAACAAAAGCTGTGAACTACCCACTTCGCCCTGCAGAAAGAGTACTTCTGTCAGTGTTCTTATATGAAAATTATTAAAACATCAGTACATAATTATGCCAAGCAGCAAATGGGCCAGGGCTTTGCAAACGAGCACTTCAGCCTACAAAAACACTACTCTCGTCAGTCCTATACTGGGCATTCAAAATCACAGAATAATCATGCCATGCAGCGAATGTGGCCTGGTTCCCTCTCAAAAGTTACCTCTTTGTCTGGGTAGACTAGAGTGACCAGTCTTCCCGGCCAGTGAAATCCTGACTACTGACCTATCCTTCCCTGGTATCTTGGTTCGCGTGTTGTGACATTCAGTGTGTGGTGGTGAGGGACCATGAGGCCATGACCTGATTCCTTTTATCTTTAGCTGGACTGGGAATGGGAGGAAGAGGTGAGGAGTGGTGGAAGTGTGTGTGTATAGTGTATGTGTGTGTGTGTATGTGTGTGTGTGTGTGAGACAGAGAGAGACAGAGACAGAGAGAGAGAGAGAGTACATGAAACTGAGACAGACAGACAGACAGAGAGAGAGAGAGAGAGTGTATGTGTCTGTGTCTCTGTTTGTGTCTGTGTCTGTGTGAGCTTGCAAGCATATACACACATTTGTTTTTAATATCAGCAAATCAGTAAACACAACCCTTACACAGGCTTTTTCTCCCCTCAGTTGTGATGATAGCCCATGAATTTCATATGTTTGTTAGACATGCCATGACTGCCAAGCAGAAAACCACCAAACACTATCACTCAAGCTGGCTGCGTACATACAACAACAAAAAGACAGTAAAAGCTAAGAGTACTGAAAGAAGGATCACTAATGATATCACCATCAACTTACGCAGCTTCAACCACTGAAAATATGTAACTGAGTTTGGAAAAAAAACCCAAAAAACAACAAAAAAAACATGAATCTATAAAACAAAAAACAAAAAAAAAAAAATTAGATACACTAATCATACAGTCGAACTTCTCCACAGATCCTTAGAAGCCGAGCGCTGACTGACACAGTTTTCCTGGAGGGAATGTCTGATAGAAAAAGAGAAACAGGATGTGTATACCAGCCCAATAAATTGTTTCCATGTTTGTGATTAAAATCCAAACAATTTTCCCTAATGTACCATGCTATTACCACTTCATGTCAATGGCACCGTTTTGTTTTGTTTTTTTTTAAACTGACCTTCCAGACACTTATCATGTAGTTTCACTGGTACACTAACTTTCCAGACACTTATCATGTAGTTTCACTGGTACACTAACCTTCCAGACACTTATCATGTAGTTTCACTGGTACACTAACCTTCCAGACACTTATGTAGTTTCACTGGTACACTAACCTTCCAGACACTTATCATGTAGTTTCACTGGTACACTAACTTTCCAGACACTTATCATGTAGTTTCACTGATACACTAACTTTCCAGACACTTACATGTAGTTTCACTGGTACACTAACTTTCCAGACACTTATATGTAGTTTTTCACTGGTACACTAACTTTCCAGACACTTATATGTAGTTTCACTGGTACAGCATCACAGCTGTTCAACTACTGAATTTGAACTACCTTGTGCTTCAATCGCCTTCATGCAGCAAAATTTTCATCCAGTATACATATATCTTTTTCTTTGTACTCCCCCTCTATTTTTCTCATTTTCTGTTTGTTATGTGGGACTGGGGACAGATGAAAAGGGGATGGGAGCTGTAACTGAGACCTGCAGTGGTCAGTTTTTTTGCGGAGCTGAGAGACTGGCAGACAGGAAATGTAGGCTAACGAGTGTAACTGACAGACCAAAAAAAAAGACTGGCATTGTGAAAGAGACATTTAAATGTATGAAGAAACAAAACTGATGGACAACAAGAATGAAAATAAGAGAGGTGCACTTCAAATTCATTTCACTTTTGTCGATAAGCTAGTCAACAGCAGGAGGGCCATATCATGGCCGAAGAGAGATGAACACACACACACACACACACACACACAAGCCCTGTACTGTACCGCAAGCAGGAAATCGTATGCGTGCACAAAACTCATTCATGCTTACTCATCCACACATGCGCATTCACTCCATTTACCTGAAATTTACTCTACAGGTACACTGAACACAAACACCTACAACAACAACAACAGAAGGAAACAAGTTTGTTCTTATGAAAACTGCAGATCAGTCAGTTCCGCTGCTGTAAATCCCATCCTCTTTCCCTTTCCTCAGTATCGGCAGCATGTCCTGGTCACCCAAGCGCTCTCAGTCTTCCCACTGCCCTTTGGTGTCTGTATGTAACTATGTTTGACAGAAAGACCTTCTGTCCCCTTGGACAACTTATCTGGCGCAGCTGATAAAGGTCTGCTCTTCTCCTTCATTGTCAGACAGCCCTGACACCAGTGCTAGATCAACAAACAGAGTGCCTGCTGCTGATAAGCGCACTGTGAGGAAAGATAGGGTGCCTTGTGCAGTGGAAATGTTGTAACTGAAGTCTGTCAAAGGTTCTGTGAAGTGTATCCAAAGAGAGTGGTATAGTGAGTCTGTGTATGTGTGTGTGTGTGTGTGTGTGTGTGTGTGTGTGTGTGTGAGTGGGTGTGTGTGTATGTGTGTGTGTGTGTGTGTGTGTGAGTGAATGAGCGAGTGAGTGAGTGTGAGTGTGTGTCTATGTGTGTGTATGTCTGTGTCTGTGAGAGAGAGACAGAGAGAGAGTGCATGAATGTGCATGCGTGCCTGTGAGTGCTTCTGTGTGTGGAGGAGGGGGGGGGGGGGGGGGGGGGGTAGTATAAGGATGGTGGGTCAGGTGAGCTAGACAGAATTTCACTGTTACTTTTAACAGTTGAGACATGGACAGGTTCAGTAGTAACGGTTTCATGGCATGATGTGGGGTATATAATTCATTCATGAGCATTTCCAATTGATGAAAGTGCTGTATGACCAATTGTGGTTAGGAATGTCAATGACACCAGAATTCCCCCCCCCCCCCCCCCCCCCCCCCTCTCTCTCTCTCTCTCACCTCTGAGTCTCTCTTTCTGAGTCTCAACAACACAACCAATGCTCAGAAAAAGTTTCATAATTTTTTTCCCTAAAGCATAAAAAAAGCAGCATTTAATTCTTTTTTTTTTCCCTTTCAAGACAGTTAAGAACACCAAACACGAGGTGGCAAGACAGTAGAGTGAAAACTAAGTTAGAGAACAGACAACATCAGGACTGGGAAAACTAACGAGTCTTGCAGATGCACACTGTGAATCAGCTCATGCTTTTCATGCCACCACTGCTACACAAAATGTCAACTGAGGTTAACAACAACAACAAAAAGAAACACAAAGGAAAACAAAAAAAAAAAAACAACAGTCCAAAAAAAAAAAAGCGGATAAAATCAAACACAATTCATGTAAGAACCCAAAACCTTTGTAGTGTGCTTAGTATGAACCAACTCATGCTCCTTTCTTCTTCTTCTTCTTTTTTTTTTTTTTCCACAGCCATCGCCATTATAAAACACCGTAAACAAGGGTGAGAAAGAGACAGCCCCAAACCAAATGGTAGTATGGACATAAATGAAACATTGTGCATGTAGCCAAACAATTGAGATATATCTTCATTTTTTTTTTTTAAGTGTACTTACGAACCAGCTCATGCTTTCTCTGGCACAAAACCAGCAACAAGAGAAAAACCACACAAGTTACGTTAGAGATGATAGAAAAAAAACACAGCAGGGTAAGGAAAAAAAAAAAAATCAGCAGAAAAAACAACACCAACAACAATAAAAAAAAAAAAAAAAAAAAAAAAAAATACCAAACACGGGAGGAACTAGGCTTGCTACCGCATGCAAGGGGGCAGAGAGTGAAGGGAGATGGAAGGCGACCATTCACAGATCAGGTGAGGGACCGCACCCCTCCCTTTTTCCCACTTACTTGACCCCTTGGCCCCTGACCAGTTAGAACCAGTGGAGGTGGAGGCATTGGCTGTGGGAGGGGAGGTGGAGACACAGCGCAGAGCTGTGGCCGAGGTGGAGCGGGAGGCCACTGCCATCACCATCAACTTCAAGTCAGCCCACAGAGGGAGGGCACATATGTGCTGGGGGTTCTTTCACTAGGTAAGGCTCTTAACAATGGCTGAGTTTATGCAGGCTTAATTCTGCTATATCTGGCAAAAGTTGTACTTGACTACAAATCTGTGGTATCTTAAAAAAAAAAAAAGAATGAGACTCCGGTTCAAATAGTTTAGACTAAAAACATTCAGTTCCCTCAGGATGGTTGTGTTACACATGTGCAGTTTGTAAAATGTTCCAAAATGTACCGTGTGGCACAATGAATTTCTTCTGTATAGTGTATACATTCATTACCATTTCATGCTCAGCGCATCCTGTTCGTTTGAACCACAACTTTCTATTATAAGAGGACTAAAAACATTCATTTCCCTCAAGTTGTGTGTACAGCGCTATAAATGAAACTGCGCTCCACAGAGGTCTAGCATGAACGCTATCAGCTGAGTTACAGCAAAAAGGAACCTGCCTCCAACGCAAACTAGGAAAATAAAAAAGCAAAAAAAAGGATCAGGACTGAACGACTGGTGGAGACAATGGGAAAAATCACAGCTTGAAAAAAATAAGGAGGAGAAGGGGAAGAGAGAGAGGGGAGGTTAGGCCTCAGAGGAGAAAGAAAACAAGACTAGTCTAGACCCCCATCTGACACGCGTACATGCGTGCGAGCAGGCATGTGTGCATGCGTGCGCACACACACACACACACACACACACACACACACACACACAGGCATGCATGCACGCACGCACGCACACACACACACACACACACACATTCAGATTCACGCATGCGCACGCACACACCAAACTGCACACACACACACACACACACACACACACACACACACACACAGAAAACTGCACACAAAGCTGCGCTGATTCTAAAATTTCATCTGTCACCAAGAACCTCAGTGCTGTATGTTTGACCATCATGATCCATGGGAGGAGTTGTTTTGAAATGTTTTATCTAACTGAAAGTTGAATTACTTGAAAGCATATAGACAGCCTCACCATGAATGCTCAATTTGCTAACTTCTTCCACTAAAATTATAGTAAAAAGCTGTTGGGCAGTGGTGGGGAGGGGGGGGGGGGGGGGGGGGGGAGAATTCACTTAAAGTCAAGCTGAAATATTTTAATTGCTGTGGCTCAAATTTACAATTTTTGTCATTTCTGAGAACAGCATCTATTCCATGGTGTCCAGCACATTACTGGATCAGAACTGGCACCGCTGAACACAACCAAAGTGACTCGGCAGCTGCGCAGTATCACCTCCAGTGGAATGCCTCATGACACGATTACTCCCCGAGGATGGCAACCAGACAATTCCAGGTGTAGCTGGGCACAGGGGGCTGGAATGGCTGGTGTGGGGATACTGCCAATGTGAGGGCTGTCTGCTGTGATCAACTTTCTAATCACAGCAGATATCTCTGTGTTATTCGGGCACCTCCAGTAGCAATCTTCTTACCATAATACACAGTGCCATGCATATTTCATTTTTCCTTCTCAATACATAGTCAATGCTTTTGTTTGCAGCCTTTTCTCACGGACAAACTTGTTGCTGTGAGTTCTTTTACCTGCACTAAACTGTGTTCTGTGCAATGAACTTCAGTGTATCTTCTCATCCGAAAAGCTAGCTTTCCGGCCATCAGCTAAGCTCAAGAAGACATGTGGCAGATAAAAACTCTGCCCCGAGTGATTCTCAACACTTCGAGGGTTGACTGCCAGTGCCAGAAACCAGTAGCTCTCTTGTATGTATACATATGTATCTTGTCTTGATCTTGCATAGCAGTAGCAAGCAGGATATTCACCAAGCCACTACTTCACTAATTAATGCTATCTTTGTTCTAACATGCCTTCCCACCCTTGACTTACTGTGATGTTATTGTTGATGGAATTATTGTTGTTTCATTGTTTGTAGCTTTGTAACAAATACAATGTTGTTAGTAAATTTACTAGAATTTTCAGTGTTTCAAGACCTCTCGACTTAATTTGTTGTGTGTCCACACACCCATGCACATGTTCGTGCATGCACTGCATAAAAAAAAAAGTGTATGTCTTTGTGAGTGTATATTAGTGAAAAAAGATTTCATATCACCAAAGGTTGTTCTATTTTCACTGTCGAGTTATTTGCTCTTATGAAAGCTATTGATTTCATTCTTGATATGCAAGTCTTACCAGAAAGAATACTGATTTGTCAGATTCCAAGTCTGCTTTAACGGCTTTACACCGTCAAAATACATCGAGTCGACCTGATCTCATCAGTGAAATTTTATTTTCAATTCACCAGTTAATGAAGTGAGGTTCTAAAATAACATTATTAT
The DNA here is from genome assembly GCA_016801955.1 of Conus betulinus. NCBI lineage: Eukaryota > Metazoa > Mollusca > Gastropoda > Neogastropoda > Conidae > Conus > Conus betulinus. Next base: position 231,557 of record JADBJO010000521.1, on the reverse strand, counting down.
GGGTACCCGGTCACTGCAATCTTCGAGGGAATGAACTGGCTGATACCTGTGCAAAAGAGGCTTCAATGTGCAAATCGAATACAGTTTTATGTGATATTCCTTATTCGCTTCTTGAAATAAACAATATGCTGATAAAAGCACTCTGGGACCAGAGAAGAACACAGTACCTTGAAGTTGCCATTCAGAAGAACAGATGGGATCTTACTGCCCCCAACAGTCATTGTATAAGTCCGCCAGGTTCTATTCCGAATCGAAATTTATTGCACAGAACACGGGTGGATGGTTGGTTAAGCAGGTTTTTAAAACCATCTCCTTTGTGTGTCTGGGTCAAAAACCTTAATGTATCTCATTTTTTACTTGAATGTTCCATAACAAAAGTGTATGTTCAATGTCTTCATGATAAAATTTTGTCTAAAAATCTACCTTTAACATTGCATAGTGTGTTTTGTCCCAACCCAGAAAATGGGTGGAATCTAGCCCATTTGGCTGTAAATCTGATCAAGTCTCATCCACTTGGCAGATATTTCTAACAGATTTCTTTTTTGTTTGTTTCTTTTCTGGTTTAGTGGTCTGATGTACACGTAGAGCAAAGATTTTGTTACATGACATAGCTGTCCGACTCTCACGTGTACTAGGTCGCATTATTCCATTTACGAAACTTTGGCATAGGCTGTGCGCGCGCTAGAGAGAGAGAGAGAGAGAGAGAGAGAGAGAGAGTTTTGGCATGTTTATAGGTGAGTGCATGTTCTGCGTACGTCTACATCTTTTATGTGGATAAGTTTTTGAGTGTGTGCAGGGGAGGGGGCGGTTTGTGTGTGTGTGTGTGTGTGTGTGTGTGTGTGTGTGTGTGTATGTATGTGTGTGTGTGTGTGTGTGTGTGTGCGCGCGCGCGCGCGCGCGAGAGAGAGAGAGAGAGAGAGAGAGAGAGAGAGAGAGAGAGAGAGAGAGAGAGAGAGAGAGAGAGAGAGTTGTCAATGAGTGAATATATGTGCGTGCTCGCATACACGTGAGTAGGGAGAACGGGGAGCATGATTTGTGCGTGAGTGTGTGTGTGTGTGTGTGTGTGTGTGTGTGTGTTTAGGGGGCGTTTTTTTTTTTTTTTTTTTTTTTTTTTTTTTTTTTGGTGTTCCTCTGAGAGAGAGAGAGAGTGAGAGATTGAGAGAGAGATTTTTGATTCTCAGTACAGTTAAGATGTAATTTGGTTTATGTTACAATTTCTGATTTTATTATTCCACGTACAAATGTTAAAATTTCCCTGCTAATTTTTCCTTTATGTTTTTTTTATGTCTTTCAGATGTTATTTGTATTATTTCCGTTCTCTCATTAATTTATTTAGGTTTTATCCTTTTAAAATGTCAGTACAACACTATGTTAATCTGACAGTAAATGGTTTCAGTCAGTCAGTCAGTATATTAGTGTGTGTGACAGAACGTGTGACTGAGCTCCCATATCTGCATGCGTCAGTGTGTAAATTGTGTATGATAGTGAAATCATATGCCAGACCTGCAATACTAATAGTAATACTGCAGCATCTGATGACTCTAACAAATTACAGCATTGATATTTGACATTCTGTTCACTGTTCACTATTCTTTCTGTGGTTTCTCTCTGTACTGTTTTCTGTTGACTATAATTTGCGCTGGCAATCTAGACACTCACTACAGACAAAATAAAGATGAGTGTGGATGAATCGCAGTAAAAACAAAAGTCAAATAGTTGATCAATTACTTTGTATTCATAGTAACACTACTGTCAGTATTGTGAAATGGTATGCATGTGGCCAAGATTACAAAAAACAAAAACAGTGGATTAAGAAATGTGCCTTTGCAATCTAAAATGCTCTGCACTTCCCTTAAAATTAAAAAGAAAAAAGGAATGGCTATTTGGGAAAAAAACTGATATAATGCACAGTAAACTTGAGTTCTGTATTTTACTTTTTAGCAACAAAAAAATTACACTATCATATATGCCCAAACCATGAACTGAAGCTCACACTCAGTACTGTGAGTCAGAAACAAACATAAAATTAGAATTACACTCTGTTCATAGATTGTACTTCACAAACCACTGTATTAACAAATATATGAGGATTTGATAAAGTCAAGGGGCGCTACTCACCACTGAAACGCATGGCGAGTAGGCATGCCTGGCATGCTCATTCTGGAAGGCCCTCCTACTCCAAGCTGAGCTTCAGGACCATACCCTGACCGGGAGCTTGGTTGGCTGCAAAAGAATTGCAAGGAACATCTCAATTTGGAACTTATAATTTCAGGGGCTAACCACAGCACTTCACTAGTGCTCTGATAGTTGATCAGAATTCTTAAGTAGTTTCAGCACCTTTAGTATCTTATACTTGTTAAATGGTCAATTCTGTGATGATGGATCAGAATTTAGGGCTGGCTACAGCACCTTAGATTCCCTTCTTATATCACTAATTTTCTGATGGTAGATCAAAATTCATGATTAGCCACTACTACAGTGGCGAAGTGGTTAGCATCGTGGACTCCCAGCTGGGAAGTCATGAGTTTGATTCCCATCGGAGCTATTTATTTGTTTGGATGTAATTTTTTTTTGCCACAACTGGCTTCTATCCAGACTTGATTTTACTGTGGGCTCAACTGGGAAGACTGGGACCACAGTCTAGTTTCATCCACTTACTCAGTTATTTATGTCTATGAAATGTTGCTCAAATTTTTTACCAACACTGCAGGTATCTGTATTTCTCAGGCCTGCTTGATGCCAGGATATATCATCAAAGAGAGCATAGAACTAGAAGACAGCCTTGTCATGCAGTCTCAGACCAGATATAACATCATTTTTATCACTCTCATGCCCTGTTCTCATGGTGATCTCAGTTTTGATCTCATCTCAAAGTCTATGGCCTTGGTTGGATCCTGTTGGGGTCACCAGTATCACTCAGCAAACTCAAGCATGAATAATTTGGTATTCAAAATGACATCAAAATAATTTGTACTATTTGCAGTTCTACAAAAAAAAAAAAAAAAAAAAAAAAAAAGAACAGTTGCACACAGTGCACTTCATCAGCCAACATTTTGATTAGTGGCATCAGTTTTAAGATTATGAATGTCCTCACTCATTTAAAGTTCATTCTTCAGAAGGGGGTTCTAGGACATATTTAACATGAAATGAGCGACTTACCAAGTTTGAAGATGCACTAAATCTAGAGCTGCTAAATAATGAGTATCCTAGACCATCTGTCATCAGAATCATATCATTTTGAAGGTCATAGATCTGCAAGTTAGTTTCAAAGTGACGTGAATGCAGCCAAATATTGAAACATGCTGAAAAGAAAAATTACTGTGCTGCCAAGCAAAAGAAAATTTTAAAAATAAATTACAAGGCATAGCATAAAGTCATGACTTTGGTTGGTAGGGCTTGCTATTAAACACAAGCTCTTCTTTGCTTTCTGGCTGACAACATCACAAGGTCCTTCATGGTCTCATAATTCATTTGTTTTCTTCAGCTGGTGGCATAGAATTTTTCTTTTTAAAGTTTTGATCATCTTCTGTGTTGGTCTCTTGAGTAAAAGTATGGCAGCTTGAGTGACCTGGTGTACACATCTCTGTGCTTGGCCAGGTTGTGGCTTAACATGAATAATTATGTAAAATTTAGAAAGAGAGGGGGTCAGTTACTGCCAAGGAGTGTGACATAGACAAAGTACAGGACAAGGCACAGTGCATTTCAAACTCTTGGGTCTTCTTCAGGTGAAAACAAATGACATTTAGGTCAGTGAAGACGAGAACAAGAAACCACTTATAATATAAACAAATTAAATAAAACAAAATATAACAAAATAAATAAAAATAAACCAGAATAAATAAATGAAATAAAATAAAATAAAATCTAAAAAAGATATCATAATAATTTTAAACTACATAAATAATTAAAAAAAAAATGAAATACAATAAATGGGGGTGGCTGCAGCTTCTGTATGAGGTGGGTAGTGGGGGGTATGGTGGTGGTGGTGTGTGTGTGTATCATGTGTGTATGTGTTGGTGGATGATATTGCCAACTGGTGTTGAAGTGGTGAGTATACATATTTGTGTTAGTACTGTTACTGTTGGATGTTCATGCTTGGGGCTGTAGTGCACCAAGAGTCCCATCTCATTGCCAAACTTAATAGCTACAGCCCCAAGACATCAACATTCAACAGTAACAGTACTAACACAGATATAAATCATTATATACCCACCACTTCAACACCAGGTGGCAATATCTTCCACCAACACACACACACATGTATACATGTACGCACACACCACCACCATACCCCCTACCCCACTTCATAAGAAGATGCAGCGCACCTCTATTTATTTTATGCTATAATTTCTATTTATTCATTTAAATGTATTTTTCATTTAAGTTATTATCATTTTTTTCCTTTATTGTATCTTTTAAAAATTTATTCATTTTATTTAATTTTATTTATTTATTTCATTTTATTTCAATTCATTTTCTTTTCTTTTATTTATTTATTTAGATTAATAGAAGTGGTTTCTTCTTCTTCGTCTTCTGTGTCCTAAATCAAAGTTTTTATCAATTTATGTTATTTGATTTTGCCTGAAGAAGACCAAGAGGTTGAAATGCACTGTGTCTTGTCTTGTACTTTGTGTGTCTATGTCCTGGTGGTAACTAACCCCCTCTCTTTCTAAATAAGTAAATTTTGCTTCATTTTCACACCCTCAGTCACTCTGTTTTGAAACATGAATAATATATATATAACCTAAGGTCATGACTTCAATTTCTGGTAAACTTGTTGTACATTCTGGCATACAACATTAAGGGTCCTCCAGTGGTAACTGAACGTCCTGGTAGTCCAAGCAAAGCTTCAACTTCATCAACTCCTCCAGAAAAAAACATGGTGGAGGTAAACATGGGCTGGCAAATCTGTTTCCTTGGCTTGAATATATTGTAACTTGTGTAAGCACAACAAAAACTTGAAGAACAAGTTGAACAAAACTTTGTCATTTGATTGGGCAACTTTAAAGTATCCTCCACCCTGGGCAGGCATCCATGAGCAAATATCAACTGTACATAGTATAGTACTTTAATTAATACTCTGCAGAGTGTGGAGCACACCCTGACTGTGGCTCCGAGACATCGAGAGACTTAACCATTGTCTTACAAATCATCAGACTTCGCACTGACTACGAGCACCAAAGAAAAGAAGAAGAAAACGATGAGACTTGTTCCCACAGTAAAAGTACTGAAATCAGAAACTTAAAAATTGAAAACCGTCAGACTGACTGTGTGAGTGCGACGCGACTCAGACAGTCATAGTATGAGCGCTCGGTTACATTACTTACTGTTCCATATCCAGTTTGTGAATAGGGTGGTCGACCTGGTAGACCAGACGATCCGTATCTTTGAGGTGGTCCCTGCATCGATATATAATACGATCTTCTGATAAAACACACACAAAACACTTAATGTTATCTGATCTAAGTGATCGACACAGACTTCCAATTTTTTTTTCCTTTGCCGGCAGATTCTACAGGAAGCGGAAATGATCTTCAAAAAGAAGATTAAAATCAGCGTGGTTGACTGTAGTCATCAGCTGCAAAATCAGTAAAAGCATTTCGTTTCTTCCTCCAGAACGATTTTAACTGAATCTGGACCATTTTTCAGATAAGATTTACAGTCGAAACTTGCTGTGAAACCCGAGAAACCTAGCCATCTGCACTGCATATACACGAAGAGAAATGAACAAAGCAAAGGGATGGTGCTCGATTGAAAGAGAGGCAATCAGCACTTCGTGTAAGTCAATCAGTATCCGATAACGTTTACCGAATTATGTTACCATTAGCATTTCAGTTCATTTCGGTTCATGTTGTTTGTGCCCGGACGACCGCAAAAAAAAAAAGACATTTAAACTTTGTTCACCCAGTCTGTAAAGTAACTGCAACTCCCCTCATTGCACCACCCTACTCCCGTCGACTTTCCTGTGTTTGTCTGCCTCTTCCACAACAGAGCAGCAGCAACAGCTGCAGCAGCGGTGGCAGTATGCTGCCCTGTAAAAGCCATCACTAATACAACAATGCAAATTGTATGGACTTTGATCCCGTATCCACAAATACCCCTCTGTCTCCACCTACTACCACTCCCACCCCCATCCTTTCTGCAACCCACCATTACCATCCACACCTGCGTATTGCCATATACTGTAATGTTTTATTGAAATAAAATGGAACCTTCATTCTACTACAGATTACAGCAGTGATACATGTGTGTGTTTGTGTGTGTGTGTGTGTGTGTGTGTGTGTGTGTGTGTGTGTGTGTGTGTGTGTGTGTGTGTGTGTGTGTGACCCTCTCACAGAGAGAGGGGGGGGTGGGGGGGGGAAGAGAGAGAGAGAGAGAGAGAGAGAGAGAGAGAGAGAGAGAGAGAGAGAGAGAGAGAGATCATACATAATACTATGTACCAACAAACTAGACGCTCTTTAGACCATTACGCAATAGGCCATCAGCGGAACCAGAGAAGGTGGAATAAATCGGAATCCATTTGACGACCACATGAGACTGCACGTGAAGGCAATTTATGCGCAGTACTAATATACTGCTGTCATGCAGTGGGTCGTCACGCAGTTGGAATGGAACACATTAGACGACATTGCGGAAGCCATTTTGGCTTTATAAGTATAAGGGTCTTTTTGATAATGAATCCAAAAAGCAGCATTTAAGACCCCCTGATTAGTTTTAATGAATGAAATTTTCTTCTTTTCTTTCCTTTCACTTTCTTTTCTTTTTTTTCTTTTTCTTTCTTTCTTTTTCTTTCTTTCTTTCTTTCTTTTCTTTTTCTTTTTTCTTTTTTTTGTTCTTTCCTTTTAAACCCTACTCAAAACAGTTTCTTTTTTGGAAAGATACTTTTCTTTCTTTCTGACCTACTCATTTGTGAGTGAACCAGTTTTCTTAGGAAGAAGAAGAAGTCTCTCTTTCTCTCTCTTTCTTTTTTTTTTTTACAGGGACGCGGAAAGGTTCATGGATTATTTATTGTTCCTGACCAAAGCCTGCATTTAAACCCTACTCAAAACAGTTGTTGCAATAAATGTAATTGTTGTGTTTGGAAAGATAAAGCGTCGATAACTGTTACAATGTTAGAAAAAGAATTGTTGCATAAAACCATCCATCGATGGTCATCATCGGAAGAAGACCTTTTGTGGAAGCAATAGTAGAATAAAGTGGCTAAATAGACTTCGTGAAATTTGAAAAAAAGAAGCTGATCTTATAACTTTTGCAGTGTTCATAGTTTAAGCTGCTTTTTGTTGTAGACTGTCACCGTAATCATTCAACACGACTCTTGTGCAGCTTGATGATTGCATGCACAGCAACAACACTGATATAGTCTTCAGCGGATATAATCTCACGCGCTAATCACGTGACACAAAGCTTGCAATGCAAAATGGCTGGCTCGGTGTGGGATTCAGCTAGCCGACTTGTCTGGAGCGAAAGCAGTTTGGTTACCCGAACATTTATCATGGGATTCTATGAAAAACAGAGATCCAAAGATATATAAGCCACAGCTGTCGGATTTGATGACCCCACTTTACATGTGCGCAGCGGTGTGCATCATCAGGATTTTGTTCGAAAGGTAGGCCAGACTAATACCTAGATCGAGGCAGTCGGAGAAAGGTAAACATTGCATGCAGATCGCGTCTGTCTTGACAACGGACCTGTATAAACCTGACCTGTGACACTTCCAGTGAACCGTATCAGTAGATTTGAGCATGCTTTCATAGGGACTGCCTCATGTCAGAATCTTGCGGACTATGCACACATCCTTTAAGCTGATGTACTCAATTCGGGCAAAAAGTTTTTTCTGATTGTAGAACTTACGGTTACTGATGTATGTATGTGGTGGTTTCAACATCATAACTATCATGCAGAATGTCTCTAGAGACAATCTCTGGTGGCATAATGCAAGTTATTCAACTTTAGTGAATGATTTGACACGCTCTTTATTTTTGACAATCATTTTGCTATATACTTTATTAGTTTAAAATTATTTTAGACTGTGATTTCTTTTACCTTTTCTAGAAATAATCTGATAGTATATACTCCATCAGATCAGGGGACCATGCCATATTGAAATTAGTCCTAAAAATTTGGAGGGTGATGATACTGATAGCACTGGTGCCATGGTTTTGGTTTTGAACTGAATTTGATCTGTAATTGTTCCTGATATTTTCTGCATAATTAATAAATTAGAATTTTTGACATACATGTTCAAAAAATAAGTTTTTTAGTTGAGCCACATAATCTTTCACCTCATCTGTTCATTGTACTTCACCATCATTAATTTTAGTAATCCTGAAGACTCTTGGAAAATCTGTACAGCAGATAGTGGTCAGAGAAGAAGCCCCTGTATGTAACTTATAAGTGTTTTAGCTTATAACTGCTTAACCTCAAACTGATCTGAGTGGGCTGGACCAGATCCATGTGATTACTCCTGGATGCCCTTATGCTGTATTTTTTTCTTTTTTTTTTTTTTTTTTTGTTTTTCTTTTTTTTTTCTTTGTTTTGTCTTGGGGCTGCTGTGACTGGAACCTGCAAAGTCTGCTGGATGGTTGAGCACCTCGAGGCCAAGTCACATAGAAATATCTTGAGACAGATGCCCTCTATGTAATACTAATAATCAGACATTTGTTACAAATTGGGAAGTTAAAGCATATTATGATGGCGAGTGTTATTAATTTCTTGTGAGCTCTTTTGTTGTAGCTTTTGTCCTGGGGCTGGCCCTCTTTTGACCAGAAATTGAGAGTTGTTTCATGGCATTTTAGATGCACAAACTCCTGTCCCCAATCTTTAGTCCATGGAGAGGACTTTGGCTTCTTCAGATTCCTCAAGCCGCTTGGTAGATTGTGAGTAGATAGCATTTTTCTCAATCCTGTAGATGATTTGAGATTTCTGCATTCTGCTGTCATGTTGCATCAAATTCAGTCAGAAACACATGATTGTGCAGGGCCTCCCTGTACTTCCCTTGGGTTAGCATTGCTCAGGCCATCTTCCATTGTTTGTTTCCACTGGTAGAGTGAACATGCATGTTCCAAGACCACCAGGTTTGTACATATCTCATAAGCACAGGAAGTCAAAGAGACTAGAAGATGGACCAATCCAGCCATATCATCCTTTCTGACGAGACCTCATTCTCACCTTGTCTGTTAGATTGTCCATGTTGTAACTGAACTGCTTGCTGTATTCTTTTTGGATTCTCTTCCTTTTTAAATTTATGTACAGAATATGACTATTGTGAGTTACACTACATCTGTTAACATTCCTTATTGCCTTTGATCACCAGATTAAATAGTTCAGTTGGTAGAGCACTGGACTTGTAATCTTAGTGGTCATGGGGTTGTGGGTTCGAATTTCTGCTGGGCCGTTTTGGTACAGGGGGATTTTTCCCTCGGAGTTAACATTGGTTCGGACTCCATTTTCCAAGTAGTCCTTCGAATGAGACTATAATTTAGAAACTGAGATTCTAGTTCTATACATAGTATACATGTGCGAACGCATACATAACATCTTGCACACATGTAAAATCCGATCACCAACTTTCAGAAGAAAAGGCCAGTGCAGCCGTTGGTATGGATGACACATTATACATAGCGTGCACTCTGCTTGAAAAATTGAAAGAATGAAAGAGTTGTTAATTGAATAATTTCAACCATATTGACTGAATGACAAGGGAAACTGACTGAATAAAGCGCTATCAGGCAGCTCTTCAGTCGGCTCTACCTCTGTTGGCAGCCCGTTATGTAAACGAGATTGCGGATTGTGAAGCGCTTAGAGCTTATCTCTGGCCGGGATAGGCGCTATACTCTGAAATCATTTCTGTTGACCTCACTCCTTGCCTGTAGTTTGTTGGAGCCCTGTATTTCCTAACTTCAGGCCTTTTTATGTAAAGTCTACGGAATCTTGAATTAATTTCTGCCAGTCTTCAGCTTAGGCTGGTTTGATCTCTCAACCTTGTCTTCAGCATGGTTACGACAGGTTTGTAACCACCTTTGTGGTCATTGTACACCTAAACAGTTGACTTCAGGCTGTCTGCATCTTTGTTTGGCAACAGTGAAGCATAACATCAATGAGACCAGGTAAGACATCATGCTTTATATCCTCCTTGTGTGTTTTTTTTTTTTTTAATTTTTCCTTGGTTGATTTTAATGTGCTAGTGCTAATATGATTTCAAGACTTCAGACTGGTTTATTATACATGGTACATGATTTTCCCTTTGGAATCTGCACATTTGAAATACAACGAAACTTGGCCGAGGAAGACAGGATAAGATAGGGCCTAATTAGCAGCATCACAGACACAGTTCCTTATTCCTCCCACCTTTAATCCGCAGCTGCACCTGCATCACAGAGGCCAGCTGAGCTTTGGGACGAGCATCAACTGCAGGCACCTGACTTTACATATTGTCCAGGGACACCTCATTGGTTTATTACCTGCCTGCTTTTTTTGGTGCCATTTACTTGGCTTTGTTTCCTGTCTTGTGATTTTCATGGAGTCGTCACCTTCAAGGCTGTTTGGTTCTTCTGAGGTTGCAGCATAGTCAAATTGTGTCACAAAATGGTGAGGATGGCATAATTTTCTGTGAATGGCGAGAATGATGATGGACTCTTCCCTCCAGCTGTACATTACATCATTGTTTTTTTTGTCCTTTCACTCCGTTACAGAGCTTGAAATGTTGTGTGATCTTTTCCAGTTTCACTTCCTGCAGTTCATGCAGAAAGGGAAGCCAGCATGTGGCTTTTCCTTTTTTCAGAATAACAAGCACAGAGACTTTTTTCCAGTATCGACAGCCTACCATCGGGGAATTCACAAAAACTCCACCAGATGGAGAAGAAGAAAGAACGAGATCATAAGGAAAAAAAAAAGTGTTCCAGTCAATGTGATTTTTTTTACTTGTAATCAAGCCATTCTTTGACAATCTTTCTTGTTCTCGCACCACAGATTGCATGTTTTCTAGACGATTAATGCAATTACAATGAAGTTTCCCAGGTCTCTGCATTTATGTGCATGTGTGTGTGTGCGTGTGTGTGTGTGTGTGTGTGTGTGTGTGTGTGTGTGTGTGTGTGTGTGTGTGTGTAAGTGTCACTGTGTGTGTGTGTGTGTGTGTGTGTGTGTGTGTCACTGTGTGTGTGTGTGTGTGTGTGAGAGAGAGAGAGAGAGAGAGAGAGAGTGAGTATAGACAGAGACAGACTGACCTAGAGAGATCAGTCTGCTGCACTACAGTGCATAAATCAAATTTTGGATGGAGTTTAGAAAGGTCTGTATAGCTGTAAGCTTTTTATGGAATTTAGCTAGGTTCCCTGTTTTGATAAAGTACATGTCCAAGCGTGTTTCTTCTGCAGTTCAGTGCTTTGGTGTAAAACTCTAAACAGGATGAGATGACTAATTTGTCTAACTAATCGTCAGCTTAAAATTTCGTTTGAAAAGTGAATAAGTGCAGGCACAATTCTGCGATACATTATCTCATAATTTTGTATTACGAGGAGAAAAAAAGAAACACCCGAAGTTGCAGGGGAGGACCCAGGGAAGCACTGTCTTCACCTGCCTTTAGGCAGTGAGCAGCAGTCCTGTACCACCCTGGAGGTCTGCACTGTGTTGACAGTGGGTACAGGCACGCACAGGACACTCCATTAAGATATCAAGGGACATAACTGGTCCTGAACAGAGGTAAATCAGACTACAGGATGCAACTCATAACAGCCTTAAAGTAGCATCCCCATGGGTATACCAGCCCGTATTTCAAGACTGCAGAGCCCACCGGTGAAAAACACCACCCTCCAGCTGTTGAGCACACCCCACAGACCCAACCACCCTTGCCCACGGACGGATGAAGACCGTGCAACTCCAGACACAGCCAAGCTTTCGCCATACGGTCTTATGTGCCCTCAAGAGAGAATCCAAAGTTGTAGTCTTTCCCCACTGTCAACAGGACTTTCTCTGAGGGCACATAAGACCGTGTTTTGTTTGTTGGTAATTAATTTATGCTCACAGAAAAAAGAAAAAAGGAAAACAATAATTCTCAGCTGTTCACATTCACGTTTGATTTATACTTACGACATGTATGTGTGTGTATCCATATGCAAACATGCAGGCACTTGCACACGCATACATGTGTGTATGTATACATGTGCGTGTATATATACATGTGTGTGCCTGTGTGGGTGTGGGTGTTATGTGTGCAGTAGCTGATTAAACTATATACTGAACTCTGAGTTCAATGTGTTTTTGTTAATACTATTCTTAATTTCATACGTAAAATGTTTGGATACCCTTCTGCTAAACTTCCATTAATCACTAAATTATGCTGACGTTGTTTTTGAACAATGTTTCCTACAGACTTGTGGCAGTTGTTGTTGGGCGATTCTTCAAACTACGTAGCAAAGTGAAAAAAGCTCCGCACAATCCCCTCTGGAAGCAGAGTATGCCCGGAGAAATCACCAAGCGATGCAACACTTCAGGTAAGAACTCTTAAAACCTCTATAGGTTAGGAACCCTGTTATTTTACTACTCTTGAATTGAGAGAGCTTGGTTGGAATTTAAAGATGCAACGCTAACTCTTTCATCCCTACAACCTGGTTTTCCAGTTTGTAGAAACCGTACCCTTCCTTCCTGCAGCCCGGAAAACGGGCAGCACAAAATCCCTCCTTTTTCCTTCCTGCAGCCCGGAAAATCAGTTCTCGCGGTAAGCACTTTGAACTTTGCGCGAGTCATGTTATCGGTACACGGGTCGCTTGCTGGGCAGTGTTCATGAATGGAATGGATGCCAGACAGCCCCAACAGCATGGGAAAGTGGTCGCCGCTCTATTTTGGCTGGTTTGCTACTGCATACATGGCAGTTCTCACTTTACACTTCTTCTTTTTTTTCTCAAAATCCAGGAATGAAGGGAATACTCGTATTATAAGAAATCTAGGAACAGAGGAAGTAATGGTTCATAGAAAAGTAGGAATGAACGAGTTAATCTTAGACCGAGCTTGATCAGGCAACATGCAATGCAAAATTGCAAGCCAGCCTTTCTGTCAGCAGCGTCCAGTCTGATTGTTTTGCCTCCATACCTGCCATCTGCCTAAATGAGCCCATGGTTGACCCACAGGTGCCAGTTTGTCTTTGGCCCTTCTCTCTTTCTCTGACAGTTTTTGATTGTCAATGAAGGACTTCATTTGCAGCTCTTGAAGACCCTGTGGTAGTCATGCAAGGTGTTTGACTGAAGAGGAGATGGGAGATGTGGTTACAGAAAGGATGCAAGTGTGTGTGTGTGTGTGTGTGTGTGTGTGTGTATGTGTGTGTGTGTGTGAGTGTCTGTGTGTTTGTGTGTGTGTGTGTCTGTGTGTGTGTGTGTCTGTGGAAGCCCGGAAATCCTGCAAAAGTTGAATACCATGTCTGGAGCTTGAAATGTTTTAAACAACTGCTTTTAGGGAAAAAAACCAGTTCAGCTTAGTACAGTCAGAGGAATGTCTTGAAGTTTTCATGAAACTGTTAACCTGTGCACTTCAGCGGTAATTTCTGTTAAATTTAATGGTGAAAAAAGATGAATCTTTGATAGGTATTTGAGATCCTGTCCCCAGATGGTTTCTGTTGTTCCAGATTGTCTGAATTTAAACACTGACCATCTCATCAGATTCGGGATAAGCTGTGTATTTTGTACATTTCAGAAACTGTCCAAACAAACAGACTTAAGGGAACGACAGATCGAACGCTGGTTCAGAATTCGTCGTAATCAGGACAAGACACCAGTGATGAAAAAGTTCTGCGAATCCAGGTGAGACAGCAGCATGTGGTCCTTCAGATTAGAATACAGGATAGACATGCATAGGTTATGTTTACAACACTGGTAACATTTTATTCCTAAATTACAATTTTTCATGTACTTTTTTTAGTCCTAGATTTAATACATTGTTCTAGTACAAGCTGTGTAACTTCTGTAGTCTGTAGTTTTATTATGCCTCATGAATAAGCGGTAACTTCACCCAGTTTACAGTAGCTAACAACATTTGTGTTGGAAATAGAATAAGAACTGATTTTCTCTGTTCTTTTTTTATCAAAATTTGATTTTTCCTGTGATATTTATTTGTAATAATAGAAAACACAGTGAAGTAAACTCAGACTATATTTCAGATAAACAGTCAGCTGCTTTGGCGAAATGGTTAGCATCATGGGCTCCTGGCTAGCAGTTCGCTGGTTTGATCTCATCAGAGCGATTTATTTGTGAGATTTATCTACCTCGATTGGCACCTACCCAGAGTTCAGTTTGCTGTGCACTGTATCTGGTAGACTGAGACCATCACACAGTTGAGTTCGATCCCCTTAATGGATGCGTCTCTTAGAGTGTTGCTCAAATTTCCTGACCAACGCTGCATGTATCTATGTATACATATCTCTCCAGGCCTGGTTGAAGAAAAAAGTTATGTTATGAAAGTAAGCTTAGAGTAAAGCTCTGTCATGCAGTCTCAGATCAGAATGGAAGTTGGTAGCATCATCTTCATCCTCCTCTCTCTCATTGATCAGTTTTAATAGAAAACATCTCATATGCTATGGCCTTTCATGCCCTGTCTCATGATGACCTCAGTTTTTAATTGCCTCTCCTGGTCTCCATGTCTATGGCCTTATTTTGATTCTGTCATGGTCACTGATACCGGCAAATTTATTGGAACGGTTATTGGATGGATATGGTTACGCTCAACAGAGAAAAAACTCTCTAAATCCGGCTCCGCAACAAAGCAATTATTGTCATCAATAGGGAGCTTAGTAGCTGGTGTCTACATATGTCGGATGAGAACAGGCACCACTGAACACCACTAAAGTGACTTGGCAGCAGTGCAGTGTCTCGTCTGGTGGATTGCCTCATGACGAGTGGACACCACAGTGCTACTAAGGTGGCACAGAAAATGGGACAGCGAAAAAAAAAAAAAGAGAGAGAGAACAAAGATGTAGAAGACCTGAAAAATGCTGATGGGAACCAATCCTTGCATTCCTGTTACAGGGAATTTTAGTAAGTCTGTGTTTAGGGTAAATCAAAGGCATTGTGCTGTGCTGAAATCTCTTCGGCATCTCTCACTGACAGACTATGACATACTGAAGATGTAACTGTCTGCCTATGCATTTCTTGGTTCGCTGCAGTGAAATCTTTGGCATCTCACTGACAAACTGTGACATACTGAAGATGTGAATTGGCTGCATGCATAATTTGTGGTTTGCTAGGAAGGTGTATGCTAGAGGTTTAATCCAACGGAAAGTATGCCTTCCCTTGATTTGGCCATTTAACTATAAATCTGTAGACTGTAAACAGTGTAGCTTTTTCTCTGACAGTATTATTTTCAGGTAGGTTAAAGGTAGCTTTTTCTCCAGGCACTCAAAATTGTGGTAGCTAGGTGAAGAGTCTGACGTAGAGCATGTGTGTGTGTATATATATATATATATATATATATATATATATATATATATATATATATATATATATGTGTGTGTGTGTGTGTGTGTGTGTGTGTGTGTGTGTGTGTGTGTGATGAAGGGAACATTAGTTTGATGAAAAATCATCAAATTTATTCCTAAGTATTTCCTGACAAACATTCTGTGGTGACCACACATACCTTTCTCACTTGTTCATTTTCGAAATCAGACAGATATTTGAAAAACTGCAGAAAGTTACATGTAGCACCCATGAAAAGCCTAGACACTTTAAAAGCAGACCAGATCAACAGGAAAAGAATGTTGACATTTTATGCTGTAGTCATTTTGTGTAAGCCTGTTGAATTTTTATATATTACCAAAGTGTTATTTCACAAGATCAAAGTAGGTCTTTTTATCTTCTTTTTTTTTCTGTTAGGAACTCTGCCTTACACTTAACCAAATTTCAGATTGGGCAAACACTGCTGATTAGACCAGTCACTCCCTTTGCATTGACAAAAAAAAAAAAGTAGCTAAAGTCTGTTTGGGGTTTGACTCTGTTTTATGATGGATCATTGGCTGTTTCAGCTGGAGATGCACATACTATGCCGTGGTGTTTTTCTATGGGCTGTACACTCTGTGGGACGTGAGTACTGTTCGTCTTGAGTCATTTGTAGTGTGGGTCAGATGGGTGTGAAGAGTGGGTGATATTGCTGCCTGTGGATCCATACTTGTTTGGTTATGTTTATGGCAAGGTGTTTGTGTGAAAAGAATGCTAGTCATGTCTTTTCACGTACGCAGTCGAATTTGGATGGTTACGAGTTTGTCGTAAGTTTTGAATGATAGAGACAGGCACTCTAGCACTCGCACATACGGGCAAAGACATTCAGAAATTTATTTCCAGAATTACATTGTATCCCTTATCTTGTGTTGACAGCATATTGAGTTCATGTTCATGCATTTATGGCACTTATGTAGGTCATGCATATGCCATTTAAATAATCTCACAATTGATGATTACTTATGTGCATAGTCTTCCACGTTTTTTAGCTGGCTTGGAGCTCTGAAGTCACCTTTGTGGTTGGCTAGGCTGTAAGTATGAATTGATAAGCAAATATGATGTTGTTTGGTTTATTCATATTTTTTAATTGTCATTTGACCTCATAATGTGAACATATTCATGAGGAAACTGAGAGTGTAGTGTCTCCTGTGTGAGATCTCTCAAACTTTTTTTGTGTATGTTTCTCGGTGGGTTTTTTTTTGAGTAAACCGAAAGTGTTCAGTACTGGATGTTTCACTAAACTGAAACTGGCATGTCTTATTGTTTTTATGTTTCAGTAAACTAAAAATCCTCCTTTTGGATATTTCAGTAAATTAGAAATGCTCACTACTTTATGTTTGCAGTAAACTGAAAGTGTTGATTGTTCAGTTTCCATGAAGTGAAAGCATTTCTTGTTTGATGTCTGTGTAAACTGACACCAACCATTTTATGCTTTGGTAAACTGAAAATGTTGATATTGATGTTTTAGTAATTGAACGGTTAGATGTTTCAGTAAACCGATACTGTTGTCATTTAGTTTCCTTGAAGTGAAAATGTATCTTGTTTGATGTTGTAAGTAGTAACCTGACACTTTGATGTTTCAGTAAACTGAAGTGTTTAAAGTTTTCATTATATGTCAGTAAACTGAAAATGTCCATCGTTTCATATGTCGGTAAACTGAAAATGTCCATCATTTCATGTCAGTAAACTGAAAGTGCTCACGGTTTCGCATTTTAGTAAACTGAAAGGTTTTTTTTTTTGAGTATGATACTTCATTAAGCTGAAAGTGTAGATCATTTGAGCTGTTAATGCTGGAAGGGTGACTGTTTGATGCTTTGGTAAACTGAAAGAACTTTTTGTTGGATGTGTGTTCAGAAACCCTGGCTGTGGGGACACCTCCTACTGCTGGAAGGACTGGCCTGAACATGTGAGTCATCCTCACATTTCTGACAGAACATCTTTCCCTTTCAGAAAGAAAAAAAAAAATCAAACTTTGTGACAGCATGTTTTAGAATAGTTGTTCCTTTGAAGAGAAGAAACTAAGTGCAAGCAACAATAGTACACAGTTGTTAGTTAAGATGATGTTTAGTAATTTCGTTTGACAACAACTTGAGCATTTTTTTGTGGATCCTCTCAAAGTGCTACTATTTGTTCAAGTATTGTTGACTAGCTGCAAACAACTATGCAGATTTAGAATTAAGAAAAAAAATAAAATGAAGCAAAGCCAAAAAAAAAGGAAGAAAATTAAGAACAGATGGAAAGAAACTGTGTTGGGCTGTTGCTTATCCAAATGTTTTGAAGTGACTACAAAATTAGCTAGCTTTTCTTTTGCACTTGTCTGTCGTATTCAGTGAAAGAGTGCTGTGCCTGTACTGACCTGTTGCTGGAGGGAGGGGCTGTGCTATCAAACCTGCCCTGTCCTCGGCTCCAGAGAGGATTGATAGTGTTAATTATATTCCAGAGACGGCAGGTATGCCAAAAGAGGAGTGTTGTGATTGGGCTGTTATTCTCTTGGTTCTGATTCAATGGTTCTGATTCATGGAGATGTTTTGTTTCCTTTCTTCTTTGCCAGGATGTCAGCAGTGATGTGTACTGGTACTACTCAGTGCAGGCTGGATTCTACCTGGCTTTGTCACTGTCGCTCTTCACTGACCATAAACGCAAGGTGAGAGAGAGAGTCTCTGAGACCTGCGCGCACGCACACACACACACACGCATGCATACACGGACACACACACAAACATGCGTGCATGCACATACACGTTTGTGCACATGCACACGCAAAAACACACACACACACACACACACACACACACACACACACACACACACACACACACACACACACACAAAGACACTCACAGACACGCACACACACACACACACACACACACACACACACACACACACACACACACACACACCACGACTTACTGCGAAACCACATGAGGGTGTTTGCCTGTGGAGTCATCAGTTCCCACCACGTGTAGAGTCGGATTGTTTTGGCTTGAAAACCCTCTCTATCCACACACAGGGGTAAATGGGGACCTGATTCAGGTCAGGAAATGTTAAAGGTGGAAAAAGGAGAGGGATGGGTCTGCTTTCAGTTATGTTTTTTGCCCTAGATATAGTGAAGCGCTGGCAGTTTCTGTTGTGTTTTGCCCAAGATATAGTGAAGCGCTGGCAGTTTCTGTTGTGTTTTGCCCTAGATATAGTGAAGAGCTGGCAGTTTCTGTTGTGTTTTGCCCAAGATAAAGTGAACCGCTGGCAGTTTCTGTCTGTACAGCCAATAGTTTTTTTTTTTTTTTTTTTCCTCACTGCATTAGGTGACTTTCTGGAAGGACTACTACAGGCAGCACACCATTCAGTGATGTGCACCTACAACATCACCTAAAACCGCATGGCACTTTTTCTCTTTCCACATCACCAAATGGTACAGACACATTCTCCAAAACCACACTGCACATCTACACTCTCCATGTCTCATTTTGGCGCATAACCACATCACGACGCATCACACGAAACCCCACAATGCTTTTCTGCTCTCTTACACCTTTAATGGGGCCTGGCTTTTCCAGCAGGTTAGCTACACGCAGGTTGGCACCTCT
>JADBJO010000521.1:200000-207500 GCA_016801955.1 Conus betulinus | reverse complement strand
AACAGTCACAGCATGCATTGAAAGACACTGGCAATGTATCTTGACAGTATTTGACCGAATTGCTGACCGATGCTGACCTCTCAGAGTGCCCTCCCCCACACACACACACACACACACACACACACACACACACACACACACACACACACAACACACACAAAAAAAATCTAAAGAAAAAAGTATGGCCATAGTAAAGACTGAGAATTACTGCCAGAATCCTGTGATGATGGCCTGATGGGTGACCTGACTGTGATGTGTGTCTGGACTGCTGGCACTGGCACTGGCTTGTTTGGGGCCATAGACAAAGGAGTCTGAGTGAGGAGCAAGCTAACATTCATGAAAACATTGGTTGGTTGGATCAGTTGTGTTCTTTGTTGTTTATTTTGAGTGGAGAAGAAAACACGCAACTTTGTTGGAGAAAACTAATAAGAAAAGGTAATGGTGCATGATTGTGACCAGAGATTCAGAGTTTTTGCAATATTAAACTTGTTCACTTGTTTGTGGTTTTATATTGTTTTTCTTTTTCATGGTTGCAGTTGTTTGGGGTTTGTTTGTTGTATAGTTTTGGTTGGTTTGTGGTGAAGCAGTTTTCCATTGCGGGTGCTTGATTTTCCTCACCGTAAAAAGGGTGCAAAAAACATGTTGAGTTTTTGCCACTTGGAGATATGGACCGTAAGACAATAGAACAGAAATAGATGATTAAGAGAAAAAATCAGACTAAATATGCAACAGAATTAATTGTTTTGATATTCTTGAGACATTAATCCCATTTGTCTCTGCTCTATTAACAGTTTGCTTATAATACAACATAATTCTGTGGTCCATTGCAACTTCTGTGGCTTTTCTTGGTCTCTGCTTGTAGGGATTTAAATCTTTAGTGCTGTTCGTTTTAATTTTATTTCCAGGCTCTGCTTGTCATGAAGATATGGATGTCAGCAGACTTGTTTTTGCAGATGTATACTTGCACACACACTGCGCCACCATGTCGTACAACACATTCTCTCTCTCTCTCTCTCTCTCTCTCTCTCTCTCTCTCTCTCACACACACACACACACACACACCACACACACACACACACACACACAAAAGGATTCATGTACTCAGAATCTCTGCTTGATCTTGGTCGGACTGGTGTGGTGCAATATCATATGATAGTAGAGTGTGACAGGTATAACTGTGCAGCTCTCTCATGACTTGTGATATAGAATGCGGTCAGTGTATATATGTATGTGCTTGTGGTAGGTGTAGGCTTTTAGGCCAGAAACTGCATTTGGTAAAATTCAGTATTTGTATGGGAGAAATATTGCTTGTGAAATATTCTGTCAGTTTATTTTGATGTTGAAAAAGTCATCTAAAAGATTGCCTACAATTAAGTAGAACCTCTGCTGGATGAAAGGAGTGGGAGGAGGGAGTGGGAGGGAGATGAGGGAAGGGGGGGGGGCAGGGGGTGGGGGTGGATTTGGGTTAAGTTTGTAATCTGCAGTGAAAGTTGGCAGATTTTTTTTGTTGTTGTTGAAAGGAAGGGCTTGATCAACAGCAGCAGAAAAGGAAAGAGAAAGAGGACAAAATTAGCATATCAGTGTTTGAATACAGAACCTTTGCCCTCAGTGAACAGGAGATTTATATATAAAAAAAAAAAAAAAAAAAGAGAGAGAGAGAGAGAGATTGTGAACTTAAGTGATCTTTCAAGTTAATCTATTTGGGAAGACCGGCAGAAGTTTGTGGTCAGGAATAAAAAAAATGTCAGATTCTGATCTACATTTCAAAGATGTTTCAGGCTACTGGGAAGACGGATGACAGCAAAAACATGTTAGCTGTTCAAGGAGAACCTTTAGGCAGCACTTGTCACATTGATATTGAAAGAATCAGTTGGAGATTTTACAACCAAATACCTGAAGATGCCTTAAAAGAAACACTTCAGTTGTGTTTAGGTAAATGCTTTTTTCCTAATCAGTCTACAGACTGTATGCATTGACACAAAAAAAAAAAAAAAAAAGAGAGAAAACTTGCGTATGACAAGATCTGCGCAGTCCCATTTCTCTATTTCTATGATTTTGTATGTTTGTGTGTGTGTGTGTGTGTGTGTGTGTGTGTGTGTGTGTGTGTGTGTGTGTGTGTGTGTGGTTTGTGTGTGTTATTATAAGCTGTGGTTGAAGGCTTGGATAAAGTTTGTAGGAGGAGCTGTCAAGATCAGTGAGAGAGACTAATAATATGCCAACTAACCAAGGTGGATTGAAAACTGATGGCTCTCAGCTCTTCTTGAGGTGGACAAAGTTGAAATAGGAAGAGGCGAAAGAGAGATTGAGAATGAATGGGGACTTTTCTGTAATTTGATTTTACTGTTTTAAGGTAACAACTTCAAGCCATCAATGCTGAGCACTTCTTATAGAGATCACATACGGGAAAAAAAAAGTGGATGTTGCGTGCCTGTGGTTATGTTGACTAATGTATTTACATAGGTTTTGTTTTCTGATTTGATTTTTCCCTCTTTTTTTTTTGGTCTTTTATGTGTCTGTTGTATTTCCATTGGTTGTGTTTTCTGATTTCATTTTGCCCTTTTTATCCTTTGAAAGTCTCATTTTTCTTGTGTGATCTCTCTTCCATTTTGATTTATATCCTTGTGTTCTTGATTTAGTTTCCAGATAGTGGTCCGTGGATGTTCTGTCTTGGTATGAAGTGAGTTTCACTGTGAAAATCGACGAGAAAATAATTGCTGACAGTTGCATGCGGACTTGGGATTTTGTTTGAATCATAATCTTTCCTCTTATATTAGTCTTTTTTTGTTTTGTTCCTTTTTTTTTTTAACACTGCATTTCTTTCTTTGAATGAGGAAGCGGTAGAAGTGTGAAAATGGACTGGATTTGAGGTGCTGAGAGAGAGAGAGAGAGGTGTCATGGTTTCAGATTGATCACAGGTGATATGGACATGTGTGGTTGTCAGAGTGTTGTTTTTTTCTTTTGGAAAATTTTTTTTTTCTTGCATAGCTTCCAGAAATGTCCCTAGTCAATTTTCAGTTTGATTATGGTGATGGAAGTGGTATGATGTGGGAAGACTGGGCTGGATTTACGTTGTGCTGATACTGGATGCAGAGCTGGGACAACTTGACATGAGCAAATAGTAACACTGAGGGCACATTCACCACCTGCTTATGAGAAGTTGTCAGGTTCCTAGTTCACTATCGGTACAGCATGAACATGTGCTGTACTCACACTATAAGGACCCGACAGTTTGACTTCTGGCAAGTGCCGAAGATGGAAGGATGTGGATGGGTTTTCCTGGCACATTTGTCAAACCAACAGACAGAAAAGTCACATACACAGTTCTGTTTAACTGTATGATTTCTGCATTGTCTGTACTCATGTTTGGGGGAAAAAATGTTGAATGTGCTGGATGTCAGGAAAGAAATAGACTTGAAAAATACGCTTTGGGCATGAACTTGATTTGTGGCAATTGCACCTGTGGAGTTTAGCCAGGGTGTTTTCTCTGTGTGCCAATTCAGATACTTCGACCAATGAACAATGGCTCTTGCTAGCCGTATAAAACTTGCACGACAAGTTCATCCTGATGAAATTGTATGATTAAAATTATGCCAGAGTGTATGGACAACAGCGGAGCAGGTGGTAGCCCCCCCCCCCCCCCCCCCCCCCCCCCCCCCAAAAAAAAAAAAAAAAAAAACACAGGAAAAATGCAAGAGAGCAGGAATTAATCCCAAAGTGTGCCAGTGAACCATCTGTTGGGGGAAAAAAAAAGAAGGAAAAAAGCTTTATTTATTCCAGTTACTGTAAGACTTCAGGATTGCCCATCCCGGCAAATTTAACATCACCTGCTATTGCAGAGTATCTTTTTTCCCCCAACATGAGAGAGATGACACTCAGTTTAAAAGATACTTAGTTTTGTAGGAAAGTAGACCAATTACATTTGTAAACAGTCCTGGTATAGTCTCTAAATACCAGTCGTATATACACAGAAACAGAGAATTATGGATGGTCATCCAATAGGAAGAAGAAGAGGAGAGGGGGGAAGGTGGGGTGGAGTGTTGGGTGTTGTGGGAGGTGTATGGATGGGTGGGGGGAAAGGGGAAGGAGCCTGGTAGCAGACAAGTTTTGCATGATGATCTCCATTTCACCTTCCACTCTTCCCCACAGTAATCATCATTTTCTTGCTTTTTTGCATGCACGTGTGTGTGTGTGTGTGTGTGTGTGTGTGTGTGTGTGTGTTCAGACCAAAATACAAGCTGATGTTTTTATCTGCCTTCCATTGCACCTTCCACTCTTCCTTTTCAGTAATCATTATTTTCTTGCTCTTTCTATGACTTCAGGAATTTTGCATGCATGTGTGTGTGTGTGTGTTCATGTGTGTGTGTGTGTGTGTGTGTGTGTGTGTGTTCATGCATGTGTGTGTATATGTGAAAAAGATATATGAATTTCAGTAGATCTGTATCTGCATTTTTTTCTTGCTATCTCTTTTACTTCACAGATTGTTTTAGGTGAAGAAATCAGGGTCAGTAAAACTTAAAAAATTTCAAACCAACGGGATTATTCAGATGGATTTGGACAATTTTTCTGTTTTTGATTAATTTTTGAAATATAGATTTGTGCAGTATCTGCCTGGCTAAACTGGAAACCATGCCATTGAAGATTTAGCTGATTTTTGGGTTAAAGCTCGTAAGCCCAAAGAAATGCTTAAAGTAAGGCTGTTTACTTAAACATAGCGATTAGTAGTACAGTCCCATGAATTTTTATGTAAATATCAGAGTTCATGAGGACAAAGTTATCAGATCTTCACTGATTGATTGAGTCAAGGTCCGTGCCTGAAAACTTTTTATACTTAAACTGCTTGTTTCTGTGTACATATTTAAAAGATGTATTGAGACTTGACCACAGTAGCATCGACAACAGAGTCTTGTTTTAAGTTAAAGTTAATGTTTGGTCCAAGAGTAAAGTTTAAATGAAAAAAGTGAGTGAGGGCAGAAAGCTGTTTCTT
Organism: Conus betulinus; assembly: GCA_016801955.1. Classification (NCBI taxonomy): domain Eukaryota; kingdom Metazoa; phylum Mollusca; class Gastropoda; order Neogastropoda; family Conidae; genus Conus; species Conus betulinus. The sequence goes on along the minus strand of JADBJO010000521.1, from coordinate 202,516 downwards.
TCCAGGACAGAATACCGTTTGGAATGGCAGATTGAAAGGAAACAACTTTAATATTTAAGGATGTGATGGCAAAAGAGTATGGTGGGGGAAGGTGTGGTGGTGATGGGTTTGGTCATCTTTCCTAACATGGAGGATGCTGTTAATAGGAAAAAACGTTGAGGTGCCATAGTCCCAAGTGAGTGGAGAAAGATGTAAAACTAATTGAATGAGATAAAAGCAGCCCTGAAGCAGACTTATCTACCATCCAGGAACAGTCGTATTTGTTTTGGAAAAATGTGAAAGTTGATGACAGTTGTGGATACTGCAACTGTGGAGTGCACGTTACATAGGGAAAAAGATTTGTTTTTGTTTTCTCTTTAAATAGATGGACAAATCAGATGGCAGACGGCAAGCTGAAATTCAGACCCAGTGCGTATGGTTTTACGTCCAGAACCACCAATCAAAGGAATTGAACTCCGCCAAAGATTCGAGAAAGTGCTGACTGAACAGAGATAGCTAGCTGAAGCAAGAAAATTAGAATGTGTGAGACTGATGAAGAAGGTAGACAACGAAGTCTGCTGGAAAAAAAAAAACAAACAAACAAATAAGAAAATGAAAGAAAAACCAAGGTCAAAACAAAAAAGAAAAAAAAAGAAAACCCAAGATTAATGTCATTGGACTAGTAGGAAATAAGATGACAAATGTTAGCCATGTTGACATGGACAGAGTGGGAAAAACTTTGGTATGTGCATGATATGCAAATGTGCATTCTACATTCAGTTATGGTCAGTGGTGGCAATGATGATGAGTGTGATCATGCATTCATGTATATCTGCACAACATTGCATTTGAAAGTCTGATCTTGATTAAATATTTTTTCATCATCTGTTGGCGGTGGAAAGATTTTTACTTCGTCTGTTCCTGATGGATTTTTTTTTATTTCATCTGTTCCTAGTGGAAACATGTTTGCTTCATTCCTGATGGACAGCATCTGTTCCTGATGGAAAGATGATTAGTTCATCTGTTCCTGAGAGACAGCGTCTGTTCCTGATGGAAATAATCTGTTCCTGATGGAAAAATAATTTTTCATCTGTTCCCAATGAAAATCGTGTGCTCCTGATTGAAAGATCATTATTTCATCTGTTCCTGATGGAAATAATCAGTTCCTGATGGAAAGATGATATTTTGTCTGTTCTTGATGGAAATCATCTGTACCTGATGGAAATCATCTGTTCCTGATAGAAGGATTTTCACATCATTTGTTCGTGATGGAAATCAGCTAAAAAACCTTTATATACTGTTCCTGATGGGCTTCATCTGTTCCTGATAGAAAGATATGTACATCTTCTGATCCTATTTGCATAATTTGGTCCTCATAGAAGGATTTTTGATGGAAAGATTTTTACATCATCTGTTCCTGATGGAAAGATATTTACCATCAGTTCCTGATGGAAATATTTTTATATCATCTGTTTTTGATGGAAAAATAGTTGCCATTTGTTCCTGATGGAAAGATTTTTGCATCATCTGTTCCTGATGGAAAGATTTTTTACCTCATCTGTTCCTGATGGAAAGATATATTTGCCATCTGTTCCTGATGTAAAGATTTTTACATCATCTGTTCCTGATGGAAAGATATATTTGCCATCTGTTCCTGATGTAAAGATTTTTACATCGTCTTTTCCTGATTGAAAGATATTTGCCATCTGTTCCTAATGAAAAGATTTTTACATCGTCTGCTTTCAGTGGAAAGATATTTGCATCATCTTTTCCTAATGGAAAGATTTTTACTTCATCTGTTTTCAGTGGAAAGATATTGCATAATCTTTTCCAGATGGAAAGATATTTACATCGTCTGTTCCTGATGGAAAGATTTTCTCATTATCTGTTCCAGATGGAAATATTTTTTCATAATATGGGGGGGACGGAAAGTTTCTTTCATCATCAGTTTTTTGATTGAAGGATATTTGCATAATCTATTCCTGATGGAAAGATTTTTACATCATCTGTTACTGATGGAAAGGTATTTGCATGATCTGTTCCTGATGGCAAGATACTTGCATCATCTGTTCGTGATGGAAATATTTTGGGTAGGCATGTATGCTGAAGGATTAAAGTCCAAAGATTCCGACGGAAAGTGAGTGTGCAGAGGGAAATCACGATCTTCTGACCCTAAAACCCAAGGTGTTATACAGTGTGTGTGTGTGTGTGTGTGTGTGTGTGTGTGTGTGTGTGCACATGTGTGTGTGTGTGTGTGTGTGTGTGAAATTAATGGTTTTTACCATTCCCATATCTTCTTTTTTCTCTTTTAGCTGTCTCTTCTTTTATGCCATCTCAGTGGCACTGCACCCATGCCGCTCATTCAGACAAACAGACACACCCCCTTTCTCCCCCACCCTCCCACTCATCCACAGCCTGGCTGAACCCACCGCAGCCATGGCACTGGCAATCCATATGGAGCAGTCAGTGTCAAGTCCTCAGAGGGCATCCCACTGGAGGAGACACTGCACTACTGCCAAGTCACTCGGTGGTGTTCA
>JADBJO010000521.1:175000-195000 GCA_016801955.1 Conus betulinus | reverse complement strand
TATTGTTTCCATTGCAAAATTAAACAGATTTTGGGGGGAGGGGAGGGAGGTGGGGAAGGAGAGGAGTTTGAATTTTGATTATATTGCAGTTATATACTGATGCTTTTGTGGTACATAACATCATGTCGACACTATGTTTTTGATTGTCCTTCAGCTGAAGAAGATTCCCGCAGCAGTGATGAAACCGTCTCTGAGGAAGACGTCTCTCCAGATGGAAACAAGGGAACTCCTCTGGAAACGGCTGTGGATAAAAATGGCCTGACGATGCTGGATCAGAACGGAATATCAGCTCACCGGATTGCCCGGCAGTAGCCTGTCCCATCAGGACCCAGTCTGAAGATTTCGAAGAGAGAGAAAAAAAAAAGAAGACAGAAAATCCATATGATCTTGTTTCCATACCCTCTGTTATGGGTGAAAAAAGGAATGCGGTTAGTTTTCTTGAATCTTTGCCCAATAGTTTCTTGAATCTCTGCCAAACAGGCTTTATACTTTGTTGATTCCATGATAGTGTTCAAAGAAGCTGTGCACAAGAGCTGAAAGCATTTAACTGGGATGTTGCCTCTCGGTCTGTGTTGTAGTTTCTTTAGACCTTCATATCATTGTTTCTGAAATTTTTAGCTGGAGTGCTTTTACATTTACCACAGTTTAGATGTTTTCATTTTGATGAGGATGCTTTAGACGGCAAAAGTGTTTTTGCTCAGTGCTGTTTGAATTTGAAATTGTTCTCTTTCACTGAGCTCAGCCTGAACATTTCTCTGTCACATGTCTGGTATCAACTACCGTCTTTCTGTTTCACCTTCCACGCAGCCAGGCATGAGGTGAAGGAGTGGCCAGGTAAGTCAATGTGACACAGAACTATGAGGGGAAACCAAAGCTTTGTTGTTTAGTCTCTCTCTGGGTAGGCAGCTGGTTTCCAGTTGCTGTCTTTCCTTGGTAAGAATAACCCAAACTTCAGCATGGTCTTAACCATGTGATAGGTGAGGCAATTCCAGAATCTTTTCTGTTTTACTATTTTGTTGGTAAGTTCGTTGATTGGAAAGGGACAAGAAATATCAAGTTACATTGCTAGTTATGTTCATTTTTGTTAATGGAAGTTCTGATTTTATACAGTTCATTTGATTTAAATGTATCTCTCTACAGAAAGGTGGGGGAGATTCAAATTATGTTAATGCTATGAGAATCAGTGATGGTGATATTCATCCATATTCTCTGAACATTTTGAGTGTGTGTTCTGAAAAAAAAAACTTTTCACTTTTAACCATGACATTTCTGTAGCAACTAACATCATTTATTTTGATATCACTTTTCTTTTTGGATGTGAGAATGGTCTTTAGGTAATCATAGGTGGTTGCTGAGCATCTAAGAAAAATCACTGAGAGTGAAAGAAATTAAAAAGGAAGGGTTTTTTTTGTTTGTTTGTTTTTGTTGCTGAGGGTATTGCTTGTCAAGAGTTTTGTCATGGCATTTCCTATTTTCACAGAGATTGTAGTCCCTTCCATTTACATTGCCCTTTTTATAGAATTGGCAATTATTATATGTTTGATCCATGCTTCTTTTGACCAAAGGAAACAAATAAAAAAGAAAGGAATTGAAGAGCTGTTTTCTAAAGGAAAGAAACCAGTGGGGTTTGTTTTGTTTGACTTTTTTTTACTGCCTGTTACAGTATTTATGATCAGACATGGCATCTTCTGTTTCACAAATGTTTAATGGTCCCACCTATTTCATGTTTTATGTTACCCTATCTGTGATCAGAGACTTGGAGACAATGTCGTTTGCACTTGTTTCTGAAACTTTGTTTTCTTGACAAATTTTCCAAATTGAAGTCTGATTTTTGTTTTCTTGCAAATGTGAAATAACTGGCATAAGAAAAACGTTGTCCCCTTTTCCATTCCATCAGATTCCCTTTCCTCCTCACCTCCCTCCCCTCCCCTACCCCATTTGCAACCCCTCCAGACCCTTCCGGCTTGTGTAGAGGTAGTTGACTGTTCTGGATTTGCATTTGTGGTATTTTCAGGCTGGAAGTTGAATCTCTTGATTCATTTGATGTGTAAGTAAAGCCATCCAAGTTTCCCAGGACGATATTGTAGTTCAAATTTATCAGGAGGTTTAATGTATGTGGAATTTGATTTCTTGTATCGAAGTGTGTATATATTGGTATTTTGACTTCAAATTGCAATGACTGAATTGCTCTTGTACTTGAAATATGTTGTTCATATTTTGATGCAACCAGAAGTTTCAGTCAAATGTGAACACTGTTTCTAAATGTTTCTTATTTTCATAGAATCTTTTTAAAAAAAAAGAAAAATCCAAAGCAGTTGTTGGATCCACAGCATTTGAAATTTGGGGTCACAATGCAGAGGACACAGTGATTTTCATTGTTGAAGTCGTTATTTGGAAAAATCAGACAGCATGATGTTTTTTTCCTGTCATCATTTGAATGTCATCGATGAGAACTTCATCTTCTTGTCTTGATTTTCATTCTCTTAAAAATGATTATGAAGGAAAAAAGGGATAAGGCTGGGAGATCCTGTATTCAAGGGAGTTGTGTGTGCGACAGGGGACAAAGGAGCGAGCAAAGCTGTGCCAGTGTGTTGGCACTGTCATGTCACCTGTGACAGGGTCAGTGCAGGTGTTGTTTGGTTCTGTTTGTTTTTCTTCCCCCGGGGCAGACTCTGAGGAAATCAATGCCCTTTCCACTTCCTCAGCAGGTTCATGATGTGGGAGGAACTTTTCGACTTCATGATTATTTTGGGATGGAGGAGACGAGGGGAGTGGGGATGGTGATGGTGGTGGTGGTTAGACTGCTGTGTGAACATGAACAAAGGATAGGGTGTGTTTGGTTGAAGGGACACGTAGAAAAAAGGGAGGTTAGGTGAATATTTTGCTCCTCTAGCTGAACCCCCTAGAGACGTCGTCCTTGCTGTTCTTTATCCCAGTGCATTCCAGAGTCAAACGCATCATTCCAGCACAGTTAGCCCTAGGCTTCCCCCTTTTCTGTTCATTATCGTCTCTTTTCTTTGGCCCTGCCTAAAACAAATGTGATTGGGAATCAGCTTGTACAGTGGGTATGTTTGAATGGTTTGGGGCATTTTTCTCCTACCCCCCCCCCCCCCCCCCCCCCCTCACCATGTGTTTTTATGCCTCGGGGCCTGTTAATCCCCCACCCCCCACCTCTCCATCAAGTCCCCACAGCCTTCTGTCCTATCTGCAGTGTGTTAACAATTGTTACTCTTTTTTTTTTTTCTTGTCATGTCTGTTTTCTCCTCTTTTTTTTTTCTTTCTTCTCTCTCTCTCACTCTCTCTTTTTTGTGTGTGTGTTTTATTGCTGTTGTTGATGAGGCGCCAATCTTCTTGTAGAGTTTTAGAATCGGACATGTTTCGCAGGCTCTGATAAATGTTAATGTCGATGATGGGGTGTTTTTGGTGAATTTATTTGCATGTTTTTGATAAGCAAAGTTTGATTTTTTTCTTCTTTAGTTTTACCAGAGCATTGGAGTCTGCAAATCAAGTGTCCTTACTCTTGTTTTGTTTTCTCCCTGTTAACTTTCAGAAACAGTAAAGTGAACATCTCTATGCAGGGGTAGCTGTGTACACCTCTCGTAGTCTTAGAACTGTTAGAGGCGTAGGTGATCCAAGGTTAATATTGATGTCTTTGAAGCCCAGACTGACAGATGGGCAGTCTGTTTCAGCTATTACTGTCAGGTGTAGACGCTTCAGTTCGCAGATACTTCTGCCCTTACTTGGGGTTATCTGATAGCTTCCCCCTTAAAGCCTCCCTGCCCAAAGTCACAGTGGTGGACCTACCCTAGTGGTGTGAGGTATCCTAGTGAGACTTGTTGAGTGGTTTTGCTGAGATGAGAGGGAAGTTCTCTTTGTTGAGACGGAGGGATGTTTCACTCTGTTGTCAATATTAAGTTCCCCATATATCACTGTTAAGAAGTTTCCTACTTTTTAAATTTCAGTTTCAGAAGTTTCATTACTTCCCCCCCCCCCCCCCCCCCCCCCCCCGTCAAGTTTTTTCCAGAATTTTGTCCCAGTTTTAAAGTTCATATGTTCAGGTTTGAACTTTGGAAAGAGAACTTTGGCTCTGATATAGCTCATAGTTGATGACAGAAGAGTTGGCAAGGGTTCAGGGGTTTGTGAGTGATCACCAGGAACCCAACAGGAGAACTGGCCTTTTGTTTGCCCATCTTAACACATGGTCATTCTTACAGTGTCAGTGTCAGGTGAAGCAGATCCTCTCCTCATTTCCCCTCCCCCCTCTGTTTCTTCTACCCCCCTCTCTCTGTCGGTCTGTCTGTCTGTCTGTCTGTCTCTCTCTCTCTCTCTGTTGGGAGCCATCAACCATCTCACTGGAGCTTGAGTGTTGATATCCAATCGGAATGATCGGAGTCAGACTTTCAGAAAACTCAACTCTTGTTTTCCCTTTGAAGCTTGTTTGTTCAAACACGTCTGATATGCATAATATGCTCCCCTCCCCCACCCCCATCCCCCTGTTCTTGTCAATGTTGGTGTCGGTTATTGTGTCTTCATGATGTGCACAAGGCGCTTGTATCGCAGTGACTGCAAATCAAAAGAATGCCATCTTGGAACCTAAAAAAGAAAAATTCATGAGAGGAAAGGAGACTGAATAGAACAGGGAGGAGTTTGTAAGAGAAGTGGTCATGATGTTTCTCATCGTATCTTTAGCTGAGAAAACTCTCCTTTCAAACCCATAATCAAATAAACATGTTTTCCCTCTTGTTCATCCACTTGATGGTCATTTTTAGGTGGATGATCTGTTGATACGATTTGGGGGCTCAGTTTCAGTTGCAAGTAGCAGTTTCCAGTAGCCTATGGCAATGGGTGGTGGGCTTCTTTACTCACAACCCTGGGCCCTTGACAGCCTGTCTGTAAGAGCCTCGTTGCTAATGGGGTGTTCATGTTACCATTCACGTACAGCTACCATTGTATCAGCTTGTGTCTCGGGTATTCTTCATATGTATCGTGGTCTGTTGAGATGCATTGTAATCAAATGATGTAAATAAATGGGAAAATGTAATGTTTTGATTTCAGTGTATCATTGACTTCTGCTCAAGGGTGTTATTGCCGTTATGCAGCTATTATGTCCCTGATGATTGAAACAACATTTGTGACATATTATCTGCAAAAAGGGAGTTTGTATGTGTGTGATTTTGTAACTGACTATTGATAGGCGTTGCCCAGTGTTTTCAAATGAGAAGGAAGCAACACAGGTCAACGAGTTTCTTCTTTTGCTCTTCAGGCTGCTAACTGAAGACTTCATAGAATTTTAGACAGTGGAATCAGATGTGTAAATGAATTTCTGAAAGGTATGCTTATACTGCTTTGGTTTTAGTATGTCTCATGGCAGTACTCTCAGGCTAAGCAAAAGTCCACTCATCAGTAGCTGAGACATGTTTCATTTTATTGTTTCCAATGTGTCACTGGTTCATTTCTGCACACAGGTTTATTTTTTTTTGGGGAAAAATCTAGTTGTGAAAATCCAGAAATTCTGTTCTGGCACATTTTGATCTATTTACAGATGTTGGAGATGATTGTGAGTTTGTTTTAGGAAGATTTCCAGTCCCCCCTCCTCCTTCCTTCTCCCCATCCCCTTCCCTTTTTTTTTTGATGAAGTACGAGTGGTCTAGGCAATGAGTCTTGTGAAGAAAAGAGAGCTTTATGACAAGTGAAGCACGCTTGCTTGCCAAGCACCTGGTTTGAAAGATGACAGAGTGAGCCGTTGAGCATAGTTCACCCCTTGATCTTGTGCAATGAAACTGGCTCTTCTTGTTTGTCTTTGCAGACCGTGATGATAATTCCCCATAAATGATCATTAGGCTCGTTTATCTCACCATAGAATTTTGATTGAAAAAAGTCATTTTTAGTTCTCAGAATATTTGAAAAACCAGTATCAAGCTAGCTGTTTTGTGTTGGGTTTATAGATGATAATGATAATAGAAAAAAAATACTTGCTGATTTGTTTGTTTGATGAACTGGTGACAGGTTATTTTGTTTCAGCACATAATTCATAGAAAAGCTGCTTAATGATTAGAATGTTGGTTGATCCAGCGGCAAACCTTTTTGTATCAGTGTATGATTTACTGAGCGCTTAATTCAATTAATAGAATATTGGCTAAACCAGCTTCAGGCTTTTTTTTTTTTTTTATTTCCCCAGAATATTTTAATGTAAAAGTTACTCATTTAAGCTGTTCTTACTTGGATGAACTTTTTAGTCACAGGCCTACATCATCTAGTACATTATCCTGACAGTTCTGCCTTGAACTGCCTGTACTGCAAGATCTTTTAGTTCATGAGTCTGGATTGTCGAGTTGTATGTGATGCAACAATCTTAGATTTTTATGATGATTGCTTAGCATGCTGTGGGGAGGGGCTGGTCGAATTGACATAACCATTGAAAGCCCGCCTGTGGTGGAAATGAACTTGTGGTTGTCTTTATGCAGGCACAAGACTAACTGAAATATATTGACTGGCTATTCAGTGGTCAGTGGTCCAAATGGTATGGCTGTAACATTAGAAATCCATGCTATTTTCGATGTAAGTGGGCGAATCCTTGGCAGCGATTCCTTAAATCAGTTTTACAGCCTCCTCTAGGCAGTTCCAACCTCAGCAGAACAATTTTTAGCGCCAGCAAGCAGTTTCTGGCTAGGTATTAGGATGTTCTTACCCTTAAGGATCATTCTTTTCTGCAGTGATGTGAAGATGGTTGCAGTATAATGATTGTGTGTGAAAATGATCCTGGATCATCAAAACTCTGAGCCTTTCACTAGTAGCTGTGCAGTTCGGCAGAGTTCATAATACAGCGCACTACAAATGGCCAAATGTCATGCCCAAATGACCCAAGCCGATTTGGGGGGCACCTTTATTTTCATGTCAGTGCTTTTGCAAGTGGCTGCTGAAATATGGGTTTGACAAGTTTCAAATTCTTTTTTTTTTTTATAGCCTTTGGCGATATTTCCAGGCATATTGTTGAGGACTTTGATCGGTTTTTGTTCCAAGTTCCTGGCAATGGAAATTTGCATAACGATAAAAATGTATCCCACATTGCCATTGAGGAGTGTATGTGGGTGTAGTGACAGTAGTGAGCAAAGTGTAGGAGGGAGTCTTGGGTGAGGAGCAAGAGTAGTTCACAGTAGCATTAGACTAACAACTGAATGAACTTTAGGCACCAACCGTCAGGGTGCATACACAAGCGCTTGCCTCAGCAAGGCCAGACAATCTATGGGATATTTTAATCAACATACCCCCAGACTTTCTTAAATTTCTGTAAAAGTCCTACTGGTTTAATGATTACCGGAACGAAGGATCACCTCTAGTGTTCAGACAAACAGTTAATTCAAGGAAGAGCAGCCTCTAGGTGAGTAACATGTTCCTTGGAATAGGGCCCTGATCATTCACTGCCAGGAGAATGGCAAACGCCATGTGGATAGCACTTGGCGTGAAGGGCAAGAGCAGCACGTCAAGGAATGGCTCTGTTCTTTCTTTAAAACAGGATGAACATGGTTTTAGGACCTGACATCTAAGAGAAGTGTGACAAAGAATTGACAGATTTATTGATCTGGGTCTTCTTTTTAATGTTGCAATGATTTTTCTTTGATTTTTATTGTTATTATTGACTTAAATGCAATATCTTGGGTCTTTATGCTAATCTAGCTAACTTGCTGTGCTGTGCTCTCTCTCTCTCTCTCTCTCTCTCTCTCTCTCTCTGCGTGTCCTTATGTCATTGTGTGAGTGACTCTTGCTGCTTCTTCAAAAGTTAATTTGTTTTGCGTATTTCCCTCAGGCGCATGTACTTTGTACAAAGGAACGGTTGTTAGGAAGGGAAAAACTTGGATCGACCTGTTGTCATCAGGGAGAGCATGTAAATGTTGTGTGGCACTTCATCATTGTATTCCCTGGTTGTGGGTGTTTGTATTTTACTTTTGTTGTTGTGAGACAAATTTTTCTGTATGATATTCTTTGTTGAATGTACTGTTACATTGTGCCAGTGCGCTACATGAAGCATAGACAGTGGGTTTTTTTTTGCAGCTTGTGATTTTAAAGATAACTATCATTAAAAAATGAAAACAGAATTGATAATCAGTATACGTGGGGGGGAAAAATCTAGTACCTTTAAGAACACAACATGTATAAATTGTGTGTGTGTGTGTGTGCGTCTGGTCACACATTTTGATTGGTTTCCATTTTCAGTTTTTGTTTATGTGATTTTACTACGGGATTTTTTCCCTCCCATTTTTATACGTTGTGGTCTGAAAACATTATCACTTGAAGATACTGACAGTACAAACATTATGATAAAATTTCATGAAGTTCACTAATTTGTATTTTCCAGATTATTTTGCATGGACACTCCCCCCCCCCCCCCCCCTCCCCGCTCTGCCCGCACACATAGAGCATGCATGCACACTTTGGGTAAAGAATTGCTGCTCTGCAGTTGAGGACAAGGCAACAGCAGCCACACTGTGAATCACATAGCTGCCTAACCTCCTAATTTTTTTTTTTCTAGAATTTCCCTGCCTTACAGATAGCGTCTGAAATCCAGATTTGGTGAAAAAAAAAATCCAGAATTTCAAAATGTTCTTTGAAAATATGGGGCCCTGGAGAGTCATTTTAGAAAAGGTACATGCAGAAGAATGCTGTGTGAATGTTTGGAATAATATGGAAAATGCACTTCTTTAACAACCCCCCATTTGTCAGTAGGGGATTAAACACACTTCCAATCAGCAGCCACATTGCCCCCTCTACAGCGCCCCCCCACTCCAAGCCGCCTCAATCGCTTGGTTTCTGAGCTTTAATTCCACAAGGTTGGCAGCTAAGAAACTGCAATCCCTGCTTTTTTGACTGATGTTGAGTGTTGACCATCTTTTGTTTTTTTTCTTTTTTTTGGGTTTTTAGTGTATACTTCTAATAATTCAAATATGGACACAAAGGAAAGAAACAAAACCAGGTAACTAAAACAGGGGCATGAGAAGTAAGAAGTGCATTTATACTATTCCATACAGGCATTCATTTTGAGTTGTATGAATACCAGAAACAAAAAAAAATCAAAGTAAACCAAGGTATGTAAAAGTAGGAGACAGAGGTCAGGGGTTGCATATCGTGACTCAAGAAATGTTGCACAGTTGTTTCATGCAGCTTCAACATTGCTTTGCTTGTTATCAGTTTGGTGTTGTTCAATTACTTCGAATCTATTGCTCAGCTGCCCTTGAAAACCATTTACATTTTGCATACAATGTTTAATGTTTACATTTATCTTGACAGTACTTTGTAAGGATTACAATGTCATGAAAAACTTTTTTTTTATGTTTTGGAGTTGTGATCTGCTTTTGTGTTATCAAGACTGAGTGCTTTTTAAAAAAAATTTTTATTCATCACCATAACTGGCGTGTTATTGCTTGATTGTATATAGTATTTATCCAAGAACTCCAGAAAATTCTCGATGAGGTGGGCACATAGATGGTGTGGGCCAGTGCAGTTTTCAGCACGTGGGTTATGTGGGATGTTTGGCATTGAATATGACTTTGTCATTTTGTTTCCATGAATGCATGCATGATCCTTGCATTAGTGATGTATTACTGTGTGTTTGTGGGTTTTTTTTTTCATGTATTCTATCAAACAGCAGTGTATTGCATGCACGTGTACTACCTTGAAGAATGTAAGGACCTCTGTCTATGATCAAGTCTTTACTAAAAACAATCAAAATCTGTTATTCATATTGAACCAAAATTGGCAGAGAATGCGAGCAATCTTCCCAAAAATCAATCATTGTCCAACAATTGTGATTCCGGTCTTAATTTCATGGGCACTGACTATCCATTCTTTAGTGATATTTGGTCTGCCTTTTTTTTTTAGTATGTATTTTGCATTTAAATTTACATGTATGCCAATTTTTTTGGTAACATGTTTTTAAAACCGAATTGCAGTAAGCTAATGGCTGGCATGCTTGCTTATGCTGGCTTTGAAGTTGTGGGTGTGTAAATCATGTGGTGGTGATAATCTGGGCTCTGTCACAGCAGCCCAGCTGCCCACACAGAATCCTGTGGATGACTGTCATCAAGATGCAGGAAACAAGGTCTGTTCTGAACAAGGGAATGCAGTGTAATTCCAAGCTGTAGTATTCTTGGGTAGAGCCAGCTCCACACTATAACTAAATGGTATCCACAGGTGTTGGGCAGAATACAGGTGGGACATACTAACAAGATGGTATCCACTGGTGCAGGTTGTTGTGCAGAATCCAGGTGGGACGTGCCAACAAGATGGTATCCACTGGTGCAGGTGTTGTGCAGAATCCAGGTGGGACGTGCCAGCTGCGCGGGACTTCCTCCAGTGGGGGATGCTGAGGGCTGTCTCAGTTTCACGTTGTAGTCATGTCTTTAGGAAGTCCTGCGCTAGTTACTTCCTCCTTTCTGTTATTTTCTTTCCCTTTAGTATTATTTTGTGTGGGGGAAGGGTGTCTCTCTTAAATGTCTTCTACTTTTTTTTTTTGCTCATGATTTTGCTGCAGTCCAATGTCTTTGCCCACTTCTATTCTCTGGCATAATCTATGTCAGTTTTTTCGCTGTAATCTGGTGACCAGGTAGTGGGAGTGTACACAGTGTTAAGAGTGGATGCCAGCTGTCAGTTTTGTCTGTTTATCAAACAGGGCTTTTCTTTTTTTTTTTTATGTGTTTTTGTGACATTCAAGTGTTTCCCAATCATTTTTTCCTTTTTCTTTAAAAAAGAAAGACAACTGGAAGTGACAAAGGGCTGGCACTGTCGGCTTGGCCTGGTTTCATCCGCCTGTATTAAGGTCACCAGTAGTTTAGCTGCTATGCGATTAATTGATTTACATAAGAAGGTAATGTCTTTATGTTAATTTGATTTTTGGGAAGGGCATTCTGTGTGTCTCGAGAGCCGTGAAAAGCCCCTGCATGGTGAACAAGGCAATGACAGTAAGACTAAGCAAAGTATGTTACATGCATAGCATTGACAATCCAACTGTGTGGTTAACAAGATGACCACAGTAAGACTAGGCAGACTATGTTAAATGCATAGCATTGACAATCCGAGTGAAGTTTCTTGCAAGTTGCGGAGTAGTGAGTCAGACCATGATGACAATATCACTATAAATGATCCTAACATGCCTGACATTCTTCATGCCCCCTGTACACACCATGCCCTCTCCATGCATTGGGTGATAGGCGTACGTCAGCCATAAGCGTCCTCCGTTGGAAACCTGCGTTGCAGCCATTGATAAGCCTGCACCAAAAATCTGAACAGGCTGCACAGTTACTACATGAAAAAGTGTTCGGATTTCAAAGCGATTTAGCAGGAGGTTTAGTCTGAGATCAATACTCAGTGCGTTCAGAGATGGTGTGTTTTTACAGAAAGAACACTTCTTTCTGCTGGCGCCAAAATGAATCAGCCCAGTGAGAGTTACGTTATTGAGGACACACATATGATTACATTTTACCTTTTCAGCTAGTGCTGTTGTATTGACAGCATGATTTGGTCTAAGGAACATGTGTGGAAGTTGACAAGTGACCAAAAGCATACTTACTGTACGTTGCTCATCTTGAGCCGTATCTTTTAATTTATTCGAATTTAAATCTGGTCCTCAGCTCAGAGGTCAATTCTGTGATTGCTATACCATTTTCAGCAGTGTGGCGGATTTAATGCACACCAGTATTAGTCTGAAACATGTTCAGATGTGTATAATATGATCAAGTACTTAAGTTCAGAAAAGAAAGAAATATACCTACATAAATGTACATATATATGTTTTGTTCCATTTTTATTGTATTTTTGACGTGTGTGATTATTTTTTTGGTAATCAAAGATTTTGATATATTTATATATTTGTTTTGTTTTGTTTTATTTTAGTTTTTTTTTTTTTTTTTTTTTTAACATGTTTATCATGTTAATCAAAGATTTTGACTGCAGGGCTGTGTACCCATACATGGAGTATTTTGTAGTGCATGTAACTAAAAACAATCACGACACTCTGCAAAGAGTTCATCTAAGAGAACGAGTTTTTGCACAGTGCTTCAAGGTCTTTGAGAAACAGGATGCCCTTTTCAAGTTCAAAAAAAAAAAAAAAAGGGAGACTGGGGTATATGAAAATCATGAAAGGATTTCTGAAAATGTCACAGATGCTAACGAATCTTTAAACTGTTTCCCCCCAAAATGATGATTGTGGGGCCAACAGAAAGTTGGTCCCCAAACTTTGGCTAATTTACTATGTTTTCAACATGACATTCTCGGTTCTCAGAACACGGGTCTTTGAATAGTTGTGAGTTGCATCCCTTGACAACATCTTGGTGCCTAGATCAGTCTGACAGCCAGTGTGCCAGTGACTGTTTTGGAACAAATGAACTCTGAAAAAGCCTGAATGTTGTCACAGTAGTGACAGGTGGTTGTGCTTTGGAACGTACCTACTCTGAAAGGCCTGGGTGTGGTCACTACAATAAGGTGTGTTTTTTGAAACAACCCTGAAAAGGCCTGGGTGTCATCACTACAATGACAGGTGCTTGTGTTTTGAAACAAATGAACCCTGAAAAAGCCTGGGTTCTGTCACGACAGTGACAGGTGGTTGGAGAAGGCGGAATATCACAGCTGGCGTGAAAACAGACTAGCATGACTACATAGGGACTGGTCCAGAAACAATATGTCCGAAAGAGCACTGTCTTACCGACATGAATGTTAAACTCACCTTTCCTGGCCAAACAGACTATAAGATTTTGCGACAGGTCTTTGAAAACAAAATAAATAGTCATTAAATTGATCTTTGAAAGTTTGTGAATTTTGACTTGAAAAAGTGTGTTTCAAACCCTGGCAGATGGTGGGCAAACTGTATTCACAATTAGTTTGAAACCCTTCAGTTTTTCAGGTTTGATTTTTTTCAGTATGACTTCAGGAGCCTTTTCACCTCTCCCGCATTGCAAAATGGGCTCAGTAAGCATGCTATGTGACACTGATAGCTTGACAACTGTCATGGACCCGCAGTTCGTTGTAATGGAGCCAAGATGAAAATCATATTTAGATAGGTTGATTTCAGTAAAGATACATTTGAATAAAATGCCAACAAAATACACAGAATAAAAAATTGTATTTCTTCATGAAAAATACTCCAATTATGGGTGCACAGGTCTGACTGTGTGTTTTGATAGCAATTTTCTTTCCTCCTTTTTAACCACATAATCATTTTTAATGACATTACTGACCTGCTTAAAGCAAATGTTATACATACAGGAAAATTGTCATCGTACTTGTGAAAGGCTTTATAGTCCAGTTTTTGTTTGGCGTTGTCGTGTATTCTGTACATGCGATGGAAGTCGGACAGTGTTGTGTGAAAAAGGATTGCCAGAGATCCTTAGTCTGTTATTGGATTTCACCAGGATGAAAGTTAATGAATATTAGGGCTTTACTGTGAGTGACACATGGAAAACCATTACTGTGGAAAAATCTGGAATATAAACACACGAGAATGTTCCATTTTGATCAGTCGTTTCAGTTACAGGAAAAGGGTCTCTGTGATTCTGAAAAGCTCACCATGCAAAATATATTCTATTTTTTTTTTTTTATGCTTTATGTATTTTATCCTGGGATTTCTCAGGATCCAGCCCACACCACCAGGTGTATTTTTTTCTTTTTTTGTCCTGGAATGGAAATCAGATGCTGTTTGGGAAAAAAAAAAAAAAAAACCAGAGATCCATCATCTCTTACTGAATTTTGCAAGGACAAAAAGTTAATGCATAATATAGATTCATTATACCCAATATATACAAACCCATTACTGTCAGAAGATCTGTGAATATGAATATGTCACTGATTTGCATAAACAAGAAGCTTTGCTCACAGAAGAATCATCTCCTTAACTGTGAAACTCTAAATGAGTAAAATACAGTTCAGTTTTTTTTTTTTTAATGTATTTTGTCCTAGAGTGGAAAGCAGATGATAATACCTGAAAAAGGTTGCCAGAGATCCTTCGTCTGTCCCTGGATTTCACAGGGACAAAAGTCAAGCATAATATAGAATCATTATGAGTGAAAAGGCAATCCCGTTACTGTTGGAAACTTCTGTCAGCCTACATACATCAGTCTGGCCAGCTTAAAACAGAAGCTTCTCTCACAGGAAAAGGGTCTTGTTCATTTGTGAATACCTAACTGGACAAAACACAGTCAAGTTTTTGTTTTGTGTTGTTATGTAGTCTGTGCTTTGAATGGAAATCGGATGATGCTGGGGTGAAGGGACTGCCAAATATCTTTAGTCTCTTGCCAGTCCTGACAATGATGAAAGCTGTTGCATAATATGAAATCGGTGTGAACAATGTACACAAAACCATTACTGTTGGAAGGATTTGTGAACCTCTCATAATGATGCATAGTTGAAAGTGGGTTCCTGAACGGCGTTTGTATGGTTATTTTTCAAAGCTTGGCCTTTGAACCAAAGTTATTTTATTCTTCTCTATGCAATTGCACTTGCTGTGCTTTCTTTCTTTCTTTTCTTTTTCGTTGGCTCTTTTCCATGCACTGTTCTGGTTTTAAGTGACCGATGAAGAAGTGGCTTCTTTGATTTTGGTTATGTGCTGTTTGAAGTGTGGTAAACTTTCTAGTAAACTTTATTTATACTTGAGAAAAAAAGTTGTTCTTAAATGTCTGTATGTGCAAGCATTTGTAGGTATGGTTGTGAATATGGAGTGCGCAGGTTGTAAACAAAGAGAGACATTGGGACCACTATTTTTTCATGATGACCTCCTTGGCCAATATGATTAATGTACACCTACGTTAAAAGCTTCATTTAGAAAGAGAAAAAGAGAAGCAGCATTATCGGTCATTTTGCATGCTTCATGCTCTCCACACGCATGCTTGTATTCACACTCCTGTTGTACAGAATTGCTGGTAGGGGCATAACCCTCAATTTCATTTTCCATATCTTTTGAGAACATAAAAGAGAAAGTTGTATTTTCACCCAATTTTATCAACATAATTGTAGGAGAAATATGTCAATCTTGGCAGTGTCCATTTTTTTGGTCAAAAGGTCTCCAGATTCTTGACATGCCATTTCGGACTAGGAGATGTATCATTGGACTGCTGCATGTCTGAGTTCACAATAGGAGAAAAAGAAACACCTGAAGGTGCTGGGGAGGACCCAGAGAAGCACTGTCTTCACCCGCCTTTTGAGCAGTCCTGTACCACCCTTGGAGGCCTGCGCTGTGTTGACGATGGGTACAGGCCATCGTTAACACAGCGCAGGCTTCCAAGGGTGGTACACAATACATTTAAGAAACATATATTTAATTTAAATATTAGTTCACAATATATTTAAGAAATGAGTACACATGCACGTAAGTCTGCATGCACTGAGTTGTCGATCAAGTCAGAAAACAACGTGAGCCCTGATGTCAGTTTAGCCAGAAAACAACATGAGCCCTGTTGTCAATCAAGTCAGAAAACAACATGAGCCCTGTTGTCTATCAAGTCAGAAAACAACATGAGCCCTGTTGTCTATCAAGTCAGAAAACAACATAAGCCCTGTGTCTTTCAAGTCAGAAAACAGCATAAGCCCTGTTGTCTATCAAGTCAGAAAACAACATAAGTCCTGTTGTCTATCAAGTCAGAAAACAGCATAAGCCCTGATGTCAATTCAGTTAGAAAACAACATGAATCCTGTTGTCAATTTCATCAGAGAACAACATGAACCCTGTTGTCAATTTCATCAGAGAACAACATGAACCCTGTTGTCAGTTTCATCAGAAAAAAGCGCTGTTGTGAATTTAGTCAGAAAACAACATGAACCTAAAAAAACAACATGAACCCTAATGTCAATGTAGTCAGAAAACAACACGAACCCTGTTATTAATTTAGAAAACAACATGAACCCTGTTGTTAATTTAGAAAACAACATGAGCCCTGTCAATTTAATCAGAAAACAACATGAACCCTGTTGTCAATTTAGAAAACAGCCTGAGCCTTAATGTCAATTTAGAAAACAACATGAGCCTTGATGCCAATTTAGTCAGAAAACAACATGAACCCAGTTATCCAAGTCAGAGAACAACATGAACCTAGTCATAAATCAAGTCAGAAAACAACATGAACTAAGTTGTCCATCAGGTCAGAGCAATATGAACCTGGTTGTCCATCAAGTCAGTGAACAACATGAACCCAGTCATTGATCAAGTCAGAAAACACAACATGAACCTAGTTGTCTATCAGATCAGAGAGAACAACATGAACCCAGTTGTCCAAGTCAGTGAACAACATGAACCCAGTCATTGATCAAGTCAGAAAACAACATGAGCCCAGTTGTCCAAGTCAGTGAACAACATGAACCCAGTAATTGATCAAGTCAGAAAACACATGAACCCAGGTGTCCAAGTCAGTGAACAACATAAACCTAGTTGTCCATAATGTCAGAGAACAACATGAACATAGTTGTCCATCAGGTCGAGAGAACAACATGAACCTAGTTGTCCAAGTCAGAGAACAACATGAACCCAGTTGTCCATCATGTCAAAGAGCAACATGAACCCAGTTTATCAAGTCAGAGAACAACATGAACCCAGTTGTCCGTCATGTCAAAGAACAACATGAACCCAGTTTATCATCATGTCAAAGAACAGCATGAACCCCCAGTTTATCAAGGCAGAGAACCCCAAATGAACCCATTTGCCCATCCAGTCAGAGAACAATTTGAACCCAGTGGTCCATCAAGTCAGAAACAAGATGAAGTTCACAGCCTAGTGCTGCTCACGATGTTTGTACAACATAGACGTTTTTTTCCCCCCCTGCGCCTACCCCCTCCACATATACGCGAATACGAACGCATGCTCCCCATGAACATTCAAACATGAATCAATGCGTTCGTGCGCGCGGACGATGACGGCTAACGCAAATACCACTGAACAAGTATAACGCCGATCAAGTCAACGCTTTGAACCTAGATAGGAAAGAAAACACCCCCCCCCCCCCCCTCAACACTGCAGCTACCCAAAAAGGGAGCAGCGCGAGCTAGCCACCCCGGCTTGGATACTGGACTTGGTCAGCGGTTGGGAAACACAGCCCCCCCCCCCCCCCCCCCCCCCGACGCTCAACTGACGCGGCAAACAAAGGAACAAGCGGCGTGGAACCAACTTCGCCTAATGTACGTTACGGAACGGGCATTTGACTGATCGTGGACGGGGAAGGAGGAGGACAGGGTGCGATGGGAATAGGGGAGGAGGTTACGGACTGACCATGACGTCATTGCACCCATTATACAGCACTGGGAGACTTTTTGAGAGTTTGACCTAAGGTAGCTAGCTGACCACCCATTATACAGCACTGGAGACTTTGAGAGAGTTGACCTAAGTCGACCCGAGCTAGCTGACCTCCCGCGTTCGTGTGCTCGCCATTCCTTTGCGCTTAAAGGGACGGGGAAGAAATCGGGTCTGTTTTCAGAACTAATTATCTTTCGCAGTAGGCGGAGATTTCACAACTCTCCGGTAAACGGGTAGGGTCACTCATAGTATCGAGCAGACTTGCCGAGTGAGAGCTGGGCTGACTCACATAGGTGCGAGTCGTGCAGTCAAATCAGTTTTGCTGTAGGGAGTGCCGCTAGTTATTGGAAGCCGTGGAGAGCTATTTGAAATGCTGGTTTTTCGTTTCAAATAACCAGCTAAAGATACAATTAATTATAAACTGAACGGACACAGGAATAACAATACTCAATCTGCCATGTTCGCAAACTACATGTAAGCAAAGCGTAAAGACGGGCAGCGCGGGTGTGGGTGTTTTTAGACAGTTTTGAATCGCTGGTAAAGAACCTCTCCTGTGTCCAAGATATTCTTCACGGATTTCACGTGCAGAAGCGGACTCGTGCTACTGGTGTCACTTGGCTGAGCTACAATGCTCCAGAACACCCACTGAGTTGAGACAGAACTGGCGTTGAGCTGCGCGTTTGGAGGAGAGGCGGTGTGGGAATAAACACACAGAAAAAGACAAGGCTGTGGGTGTGGCGAAGACGGTCGTTCGGTTCTTCATGCCAGGTCAATGGCATGTTCGGGTCGTCCTGTGCAGCAGCTTGCTACAGGTAAGTCAATGACAATACTTCATGCCGTGTCGCCAGCATTCATTCACATTTACTCCGTGTACCTCGCGTGAAGCACGGAGAAGCAAGTTCTTCCACTGGCATGAAGCGTACCCACAGGTGCATGCGAGGTGGAGGTTGCTTTTCCAGTACACGGGAGTGGTTCACGGGGGTAAATGTGGACATTGTTCAGTATAGCCCCTCCCCCCCCCCCCCCCCCCCCCCCCCCCCCCCCCCCCCCCACACACCCCCCTTTGCCTTGACTGTTTGGCAAACCCTGCAAAGTCACCTTGCTTAAAAGAATTTCTTTCCGTGAAATATTGAGACTGAAAAAAATTCCTTTTTCACTTCCCTCCTATACAAAACTCTCTTTTGATCTCAGATCGGGGTCTCCGGCAGCAGAAAATAATGAAAATGCGCCAACATAACAAGAAACATGTAACAGCTTTATATTCAAATAAATCGGCTTCGATTGACATGAACCGGCCTCAGTATTTTTACGGAGCAAAGGTCTTGTGCAAGACGGGGATGTGAAAGGAAATTTGACCTTAAGTTGAAACTGTGTGCTAACCTGAAGTTGAAAATTGTGTGTTAACCAGTGTATGAGTTTAGCGTTGTTAGGATATTAAGGGTTCTAGCGCTGATTAACTCCGGAATTTGAGGTCTTGCACAGAGGGTTTTGTAATGGCCTCGGGTGAGAGGCGGTTCCATTCTGTGAAGGTTCCAGGGGAAAAGAGTTATCCCCGCAACTGATTTTGCAGGAGGAACGAACGAGGTGGTTCGACAGGTGGACCTTTCGTGTTCTTGTCGGCAGGTAGGAAGTCGGCCTGCAGGCGGTGTTAATGGCTACCTCACCGTGACACACCTTGAAGAAGGTAGCCAGCC
This sequence comes from Conus betulinus, assembly GCA_016801955.1. Taxonomy (NCBI): domain Eukaryota; kingdom Metazoa; phylum Mollusca; class Gastropoda; order Neogastropoda; family Conidae; genus Conus; species Conus betulinus. The sequence goes on along the minus strand of JADBJO010000521.1, from coordinate 176,046 downwards.
TCGCCGTGTCCTTCCTGTGTGTGGGGTCCGGTGCAAACGTCGTTTACATGTCCGCCATAGTGGATGACCGGCAGTGCTAACCACCTTGTGGACCGCTCGACACTGCACTTTCTCCACGTTGTTGATGCCCTAGGCAGGGTACGGGATCCCAGACAGGTGCAGCATACTCGAGGGTGGGTCGTTCAAGAGCTGTGCACGCTTTCTCTTTGATCTTGACAGCGCCCGCCGTCAGTCACCGAAAAAAGCCAAGGGTCCTGCTGGCTTTGTTGGAAATGCTGGCGATATGGGTGTCCCGGCTGAGATCTAGGGATTTAGAGACACAACCCAAGTAGGCTGTCTCTCCAAATGCGAGTAGACTTTGGCCATGGAGTTGGTACTGTGTTGTGAGAAGGTCCCATTTTCCCTTGTGACGTGCAGTGCAAGACGTTTTGCCAGCCTTTAAATACGGCACCGCCACCACGGTTCATAGTCTCACTCGGAGGCTTTTCTCAGGATCAGGATCAGGATCAGATGGGGGGCTGTATTTAAACAACTTAGCCTGTTTAGGATTTTTACACCCGTTCATTTTTTGTGTCTTACTGGTCCGGTCGTTCACTAGCTCAGTCTTCTTTAACCATCAAAGTCATATCTAATTTCAATCATTAATTCATGTTTATCTATGGGGTTTTGAATGTATTTGTACTTGGAGCACGCTTGATGTCAGTTGTTAATTTATTCCAATAATTGGTTACTCTGTTAGTATAGAGTACTACAGGAAATTAGCCAGAATCAATGTTAACTCACCCCCATCCCCACCCCTGAATCGCCGAACGACCCGGTAGATATTGGAAATCCGTGACCCCGGGTTCAGAGTCCGGTGCACTACCAGCTGAGCTGTACGTAATTGAGGAGGGAGCGGAGAAATCCTACACACTTCTTACCACCAAGCACTGCCAACATTGAACCAGCAGACAGATAGCCGTATATATGTTCTGACAGGAAAAAAAACAACAAAAAAGAAAACATGAAAGTATTAAAAAGATAACAACAGTGGTCCATAGGATGGT